>MU767376.1:47746-75453 GCA_026770625.1 Nicotiana glauca | reverse complement strand
TATATATATATATATATATATATATATATATATATATATATATATATATATATGTTCTAAATGCTTATCATTTATTATTGCCTTTTTGAGGATGTGTTTAAAAATATGAAATATGTGTTAAGAAATGTTAAGATTTTATGTCAAAAAAATCGAATAAAGATTTTTATGCCAATTTGTATAAAAAAAGCTCTATGTTCTTAGGATCTTCTAAGTTTTTTCCTTATGTGTACAAATGCCTCACATGATAGGCCTCATTATTGCCGATGATAATGTTATTTGATTGTATAAAAGGGAAAGTTTGAATTGCGAAATATGGCCAAGTGCAAAGAATGACTTAATAAATGAGGCTACTCGTGCTACTATATCGAATGATCGGAAAGAAATATGAAGTGAGATGATTGATTGAAAGGTTGATGTCTCAAGTGAGATGGCCTAGCCGATTGGACCGTGATCGGACGCCATGCCGCACATATAATGGTAACTGTGCTGGAAATGATTGATTGAAATTGTGGATGTGGTTGATGTCTCAGATGAGATGACCTAGCGAGTCGAGATTGGACTATGTGTACGAACACGGTGGTATCGTGGATTGTGGCATATGGCACTAAAGATTACCCAACCTAATACGATTGAAATTGACTTGACAACTTATGCGATTCTTACTTGATGTTTTAGTATTGTTTGAAGCGCTTGTTGAACTCTTAACTGTTCCCCTCTCCCTTTTGCATTATTTCTCATTATATTGAGATGTTGGTTTAGATTTACTTACTAGTACTATTCGACAGTACTAACGTCCTTTTTGCCGGGACACTACATCTTTAAATGGATGTAAGGTGATTTCATAGTAGTAGTGTGGATCACAGTTAATGGTGCATCCTCTTCTCAGCGAACTCGGTGAGATCCACTTCATTCTGGGGTTCTTTTTATATCTTAGAGGCTTTGTGGACATTATGCGGGTTGTGCATGAGTGCTAGAAAGGTTAGACAAATTATTTTGTGCTTTGGACTCTTGTTCCACTAAATCGTAACATGTGTGTACTATGGAACATAACAATAATGTAGTAAGATCAAATAAATTAGTAATGTTTATTCATATATATATATATATATGATCCTTCTACTGTTTAACTAATGGATATGAGCCTTCTTTTGATCGTAAGCGAGTTGGATAGAAAGTTTCTAACATTCTTAATCAACCGGGTCCACTCGATTGAGTGGCGGTCGTGCTCCCCGAATTTGGGGCGTCACAATATGATACAAACAAAACGAGCAAATGCACAACTTTGTCAAATGACTATTCTGAGAAGTACTAGGGGTGCCTATATTTTTGATTCCCCATGTGTCCTATTATTATATCGTGAGTTCATGGGTCTTAGAAAATACGTAAATTGCTAAAGTTTATTTCGTGATATTAGCCAAAGGCATAATGATCTTATGACATTTCGAGAGATCTTATTCACTTACTTCATTATGTATTGCATTCATTTATACATGTACGCTTATCCATTACCATATGGTATATATGCGTATATTATATGTACATGGGATATGGAAAAAGGTTACAACACTATATACACACCACCACCTGATAAGCTGGTATACGTTGATGGTTTTGCCCACTGAGGCCAAGATGATATGATGGAATGCCGACAGAGGCTTGATGATGTTATGTACGCATATACCTATGCATTACATGACATTTATACCCATATACATTACATATAAATGTTTCATGATTCACAGAGCTATTCAGTTTTACATGTTGATTCCTTACTCCATGTTTCTTTCATGTCTTTTTTATACTGACTTTCATGTCTTACATACGCGGTACATTATTCGTACTAATGCCCCTACTGCCCAGGGTCCTATGTTTCATGCCCGCAGGTGCAGGTAGAAAGCCTAACAATCCCCCTTCTTAGGATCCTTGCTCAGCGAGAGTTGGTGTGCTCCATTTGATATGGAGCTGCTATTGGGTTTTGGGATGATATTTTTGTATACATATATGGGCATGAGGGGACCAGTATCGTCCTTTATATAGTTATACACTCTACTAGAGGTCTATAGAAAGTCATGTATAGTTGGATAGTACGTGGCCTTGTAGGCTTCAATTTTTTGTTTTATAGTTTTCCATAACAGCCTTATCTATTTCCATTAACATATTACGCAAGTATATATATGTAAATATGTCTTTTGGGCATGTTTCCCCAAGTATGTTATTGTCACGCCCCAAACCTGGGGAGACGTGGCTGGCACCCGACGTCACATTGGCCCGAGCGAACCACTATGCAACTTTTTTTTCTCCGTAGCTATCATGGGCCAACATGGCCACAACTCATAATGTATAACTATAAGTGGGCAACAGTGTATCATTGAACCATTTTTCTTAAAACATCAATACATAAGGGTAGTCAAGGCCTCTAACATACTGTACCAAATGAACCTCTATCTACAAATCCTCTAAGATTATTCGATATCATATGGGATAGTGTACCAACTTACCTATAAGTCTATAGAAAAACTCTAACACGATGACTTATAAACTTGGCTGCACTCCAAATGAGGTGGAGTCTTACCGATCCTTCGCTGAATGCTAACCTCGTCTACTATGATGGCTCTCAAACTCATTATCTATACCTGCAATCATGAATGGAGCTTCCCCAACAAAAGGACACCAGTATGAATAATGTACCTAGTATGTAAGGCATGTAAATTAGTATATAAAGGACATGGAAGAAACATGGAATAACAGACTCAACCTATAAGTCTGGCTAACTCTGTAAATCATGAAATACATATAGTGCCATGCATATGCGTATGAGTGTCATGTCGTGCATATGTACATGTTTTAATAACATCATCAAGCCTCTGAGGGCATCCCATCATATCATCTCATCCACTGTAGGTAAAATCATCAACGTATACCAGCTGATAAAGTGGTGGTACGTATATAACGCCATAACCTTTCCTATATATAAATATATAACGCCATCTGTTCATGGGTCGATGGACATGTATAAATGCATGAAATGCTCATAAATGATAATTTCAGAAGTGTTTAACTTTCATTTCATCCTCATGCGCTTGTTGTCACACCCCAAAATCGAGGGACATGACCGGTGCTCGACTGAGTAGCCCCAGTCAAGCGGACCAGGGTGCCTTTCCTATCCCACGTGTTACCCCGTGTTTTAATTACATATTAATCCAAGGGAATGGCCATTTATAATTTAAACACCTTTTTACAAAACGTACATAACATACATGGTTACTTAGCGTTGTTTACAACTTACATCGCCCAACATACAAAATACATATTTACATAAGTTCACAACCCACATTTCATGTCTTCGGAGCCTCTAAGGATACAAAAGGGTGATACAATACTTGCCGGTAGTAAGGCTCAGGCTATACCTTATACAAATACCAAAACAAGACTCCAAAATAAAAGCGACATGAGCCACGCAGGGCCCCGAGAGGAAAGGGACTCACCAATTCAGCTGACGGGAAGTGAGAGAGTGCTACTGTTGGTGGACTGGAGTACCTGTTATGGAACCACCTACAATCATAACATGAATGTAGTGCCCCCGAAAAAAGGGACGTCAATACATTTGAATTGTACTGGTATGAATGAACAAACTTTATCCCAAGTAAAATCAATCAATACACAAATAACAAATAGTAATAGAATCAACAGTCAAATGCACATGAAAGGAACAACCAAAGCCAAACAAGTTTCACAATCTCTCTTTTTTCCCTTTCAACATTATTTCATCACATCAATGATTTCACAACTTTCGCATATTTTTATTTCAATAGTGATTTCGGTTACTTTACACCCTTATTACCTCGGCCACCCTTATCACTACAACCCACACGTTATTACTTCGTGTTGCGGTGCGCAACCCAATCCCGCTGAGCAATAACAATTCACACAAAAACAACTCACAAAGAATTTCCATAACCATCTATACCATTTCCATCATATACAACATGTCACATATAATTTAAGTCACAATGATAATTGCCCACGACAAGCCACATATGACATTACCATAGTTATTTCAATTGCATCAATTACGATTTCTTTCCATCATTTGTTACACAACTCTTACCACATAAACACATTTACACACACACATTTGGTTTGTTGCGATTCACTTGTACCATCGTATCGGAAGACTTAACCAATAACGTTTAAGGCACATTAATCACAAGAATTCACAAATAGCCCACATAAGTAAACACATACCAATTACTCGTACACCAAACAAGGTAACTTTACAAAGGTTAAAGTTAGTCATCCATTCCTGGAGTCAAATTACCCTTCTTACTTCTACTTTCAATTCACCAACAGCCTAGTACCATCAACCTAGTTCACAAGTTAACACATATAACTTAGAATTGAAGTTCACAATTACTACCCGAACTTATTTAGGTTATCAATCCTTATTTTGCAAACATTTACTTCTACCCAATTTTCCTTACTAGATTTTAGGTTTTAAAAGACATGCATGTATGTTTTCAACCTTTATTTTCAAGAATCAATGCATGAGAATCCCCCTTTATGTTTAAACCTGAAAACCAATGAAAAATGGTTGGTGATTTTACCTTCAAGAATGGAGATGAAGACAATTACTTGAAATTTTCTATCCCGGGTGACTTTGAAGAATCAAATCGATGAATGCAAGACTTCCTCTCTCTAGTTTGCTCAGAAAATATATTTTTTTTGACAATCCGCTAGGCAAGCGCCTAGGGCTAAATTTTGATAAATAAAAGAAAGAAAAATACAACAATTAGGAAAAGTAGAAATAAGTGGGACAATAGAACCAATATTGTTACGCTTATGCCTTAACTATATAATCACTCCTCTGTACCTCACATTGCCTTATGATGGCAACCTCGTGTAGAGGATTCATGGTATAGCTGTCGGCAAAGTCTCACGAGGGCATATAATCTCATAGCCGTGTGGATCAGTTCCAAAGGCATAGGACCAAGGCTTCACAAACCGGGCTAAAGCTTACCTTACTAATCCTATTGAGGCATAAAAAGCCTCACCTACTAGCATGCACGTAAAAAATAAGAACTGGAAAGTATCAAATATTCAATGATCATCACAGAGTTTATAACATACTCTGTGATGATATTACAGATGATAATACTTATAAAATGATAAAATAGAATGCAGTAGGAATTAAATTCTTGTCCCTTCTTGTCCATTTTTGCAACTTCTTCAAGTTGTACCTCTTTGTCGTCTTCATCAACCCACTTGAAAATGTATTTGAAAAACATCATTTCTTTTTTGAGCGGTTGGATCTCGTGGATATAGTTGGGGATGCCTGCTTTTGTTTGGCAACTCTCATTGGAAGTCATCTAACAATTTTTTCCTCACTCACCTTGGCGTCCCATCTCTTCTTTGTTGTATGATTCTTTTTGCTTTGTCCGCTATGCATTGGTGATAAATCACCTTGTTTTGCTGCATGTGCGCAACATTCTTGCAAGATTGCGTCTTCCTATCCGTGTTCATATAAATCTTTACCCATGTTTACTAGATTTTGCAAAGGTTGGGAAGTATTTTGTGCCATCAAAACATTTGTATTTTGTGCATTTGTCATGACTGCTTTGTCTTGCATTGCGTCCAGTAACATCCTGTCCTCCATAGAAATAGGTGGAGTGGTTGTAACTATTTGCTGCTGTCTAGTATCTGGAGAAGTTGTAGCCAATTACTGTTGTCCATTTTTTTACTGAAGCTGGTGCATTACCTGGAGACCTACTGGGGGCAAAAACAATAGCTTTTTCATTCAGCTTGCTGCTGGAGTGTACGATTGAAGAGCTGCCATTTTTTGGCATTGTTGGTGATTTAATTGGAGGGGCGTCTTCACCTTCACTCTCTTGATCATCACCATTATTCGGATCCCCAGCATTTTCATCGCCCCAATATTCGTCAGCATCCTCCTCACGTTGGTTAGCCCAAAAGTTGGATTTAATAACCATCTCCCTCACATTAGTAATACGTTAAAATGAGGGGTTGGGATGTTTTATTAAAGAAGCAGTCGGGTTTAAAATTTAGAAAAATAGGAGCCCCGATCAGGTATGCCATCACAAGGATGAAATGCTGTCCGCAGAATGGACCGCAAAAGTTCTCCAAAAATCTAATCCTACTATCCGGGTTTGCGACAGAAATGCGGTCCACATACACGTTATGCGGTCGCATAATGCACCGCATAATTGCCCTTTACAAAATTCCAAGATGATTGTGCGATGACTATGCAGTCCGTATATTAGTTATGCGATCGCATAATCGACCGCATTTTGACCTCAAATTTGACTAACATACTAACTCACTTTGCGATAGAAATGCAGTCTGCATACTTGATTTGCAATCGCATTCTGGACCACATAATAGCACTTTCTTGGAAAACTTTGATTCTTTGGTTTTTAAATGCTTAGATCAGTACAAAAGGTCCGAAGTGCGGCGAGATTTTTACACATTCCTAACACATATTCGGAACTTGACACTACGAGCTACTACGTTTTGAGCACAAATTTTCACGGGGCTTTACATCCTCCCCTACTTAAAATCATTCGTTCTCGAATGAGGATCTTGAAAATCAATTGGTTTTGAAAACATGATATGCAGACTCCCAATTTTCACTAACTTCCATATTTTTAGAAAATTTTTTCCAGAGTTTCCTTTGTAATTAGACTTATCTACATGCCAGAGAGCCCTCGAAACATATTTCCAAGAACCATTACACAATTTCTATTATCCCCACAACTGGTATACAATTCATTACCTCAACAAATTGCATATATTCAATCACTTGTTACATTTCACACATAAATTAGTCACTTCAATGAGTCCCATACAATTTAACCACTTCAACATACTATATGCATTTCAATTTATTCATTACCAATCTATACTACCATTAATCATACACTTATCACAAAACTTTCATTTATCAAAAGGGGTTGCACATGACTCAAATAACCACAACACTTAAAGTTCTTGCACAACTTGAGAAGTTACAATAATAAGGCATTTAGAAAGAAAAGATGGGGTGTCTTTGCACCAATTTTGACACAATATTGGTTTGCTTAGAGATAAGAGTTCGCACGATTTCTACTAGACTTGTTCAAACAGATGGGGATATTTTTCTCTCATTTCATTTTCCGCTTCCCATGTGGCTTCCTCAACTCGTTGACTTCGCCATAATACTTTAACTGAAGCAACTTCATTATTTCTCAATTTACGGACTTGCCTATCAAGAATAGCAACCAGAACTTCTTCATACGACAACTCTTCATTAACCTTGATGGTCTCAACTGGCACGATGGTGGATGGATCTCTAACCACTTTCTTTAACATAGACACATTGAACACCGGATGCACTAATGACATTTCAGGGGGCAATTCCAGCCTATAAGCCACCTACCCTATCCTTTGAGAGATCTGATACGGCCCGACATACCTAGGACTCAACTTCCCTTTCTTCCCGAATCGTATGACTCCCTTTATAGGAGATACCCTCCAGAACACGCAGTCATCAACTTGAAATTCCAATTCTCTTCGACGAACGTCCGCATAGGATTTCTGGCGACTCTGAGCAGTTTTCATCCTCTCCTGAATGACTTTAACTTTTTCCATAGCCTGGTGCATGATATCTAGCCCTATCAATTCTGCTTCACCTACTTCGAACCATCCAATCGGAGACCTATACCTCCTTCCGTACAATGCCTCAAATGGGTCCATCTGAATACTAGCATGAAAGCTGTTATTGTAAGAAAATTCTATAAGTGGCAAGTCCCAATTACCTTTGAAATCCAAGACACAAGCCCACAACATATCTTCAAGCGTCTAAATAGTCCGCTTCCCTTGACCATCAGTCTATGGGTGGAAGCCGTGCTGAGATTCACCTGAGTACCCAAACCTTGCTGGAATTTCTTCCAAAAATTAGTTGTGAACAAGGCCCCTCGATATGAGATAATAGAAAGTGGAGTGACATGAAGCCTTACTATTTCCTTGATATCTAACTTAGCATACTGTTCTGCAGTATCGGTGGACTTGACTGACAAGAAGTGAGCTGATTTGGTGAGTCGATCCACTATTACCCAAATTGAGTCGAATTTGCGCTGAGTGCCAGGTAACCCTACCACGAAATCTATGTTGATCATCTCCCATTTCCGTATTGGTATTTCCATAAGCTGAGTTAACCCACCGGGCCGCTGATGCTAAGCTTTTACTTGCTGACAATTTGGACATTTAGATACAAAGTCCGCCACATCCCTCTTCATACCGCTCCACCAATAAATTTCCTTGAGATCATGATACATTTTCGTAGAACCTAGGTGCACAGAATACCTAGAATTATGAGCTTCCACCATTACCCTCTCCTGAATATTATCCACATCCGGGACACATAGCCTACCTTGACATCACAATACACCATCCTCGCCGCCGACTGAAAAGGCCGAAGTTTTGTTATTCAAAACTGCCTCCTTCATTTGTGCCAATGCTAGCTCAATAAACTACTTTTCCTTGACTTTCGCTACCAGTGATGATTCTGCTACATTATGCACTATAACATTCCCCTCGTCTGAGGTTGAAATACAAACCCTTAGACTGGCCAATTGATAAACCTCCCGAGCCAAGGTTATTTGATCCACTACTAAGTGAGCCAAACTACCCATAGACTTCTGACTGAGGGCATCAACCACCACATTTACCTTCCCTAGATGGTACAAAAAGTTCATATTATAATATCTGAGCAATTCTAACCACCGTCGCTGCCTCATATTCAGCTCTTTCTGCTTGAACAAATATTGAATACTCTTGTGGTCTGGGAACACATCCACATGGACCCCAAAAATATAATGCCGTCATATTTTCAAAGCAAACACAACTGTCGCAAGCTCCAAATCATGCGTCGGATAATTCTTCTCATGATTCTTGAGCTTCCTTGAAGCATACACTATAACCTTCCCATATTGCATCAACACACACCCCAAACCAACCTTGGAGGCATCGCAATAAACCACAAATCCTTCCGTGCCTTCTGGCAAGGCCAATATCGGCGCCGAGGTCAACCTCGACTTCAATTCCTGAAAAATTTTCTCACAATCGTCAGACCGTTGGAACTTAACTGCTTTCTGTGTCAACTTAGTCAATGGGGAGGCGAGGGTAGAGAATCCCTCCACAAACCTCCGATAATACCCTGCTAAACCCAAGGAGCTACGAATCTCCATCGGGGTCGTGGGACTAGGCCAATCTTTCACTGCTGTAATCTTCTGGGGGTCTACCTAAATCCCTTCACTAGAAACAACATGACCCAGAAAGGTAACGGACACCGAAAATTCATATTTCAAAAATTTAGCATACAACTGGTGCTGATGAAGAGTCTACAGAACTGCCCTGAGGTGATCGGCGTGATCCTCCCAGCTCCGCGAATAAACAAGGATGTCATCAATTAAAAGAATCACAAAAGAGTCTAGAAATGGCTGGAAGACCCGTTTCATAAGATCCATGAAAGCTGCCGGGGCGTTGCTTAGCCCAAAAGACATGACCAAGAATTCAAAGTGACCATAGCGAGTTCTTAAAGTGGTCTTAGGAATATCCTTCTCTCTGATTTTCAATTGGTGGTACCTGAACCGTAGATCAATTTTGGAGAAGAACCTTGCACCTTGCAATTGGTAGAACAAATCATCTATCCGTGGCAAAGGATATTTATTCTTTATGGTGACTTTGTTGAGATGCCGATAATTAATACACATCTGAAGTGACCCATCCTTCTTTCTGACACAAAGAACCGGAGCACCCCATGGCAACACACTCAACCGAATGAACCCCTTTTCTAATAAATCCTTCAGCTTCTCCTTCAACTCCCTTAACTCTCCTGGAGCCATTCTATATGGTGGAATAGATATTGGTTGTGTATCTGGCAATACATCAATCTCAAAATAAATCTCCCTATCTGGCGGAATCCCTGGAAGCTCGTCCGAAAACACTTCAAGAAACTCATTCACGACTGGTACGGACTCGAGGGTAGACACTTCCGAAGTGGTGTCCGCCACCCGGACCAAATGATAGATACACCCCTTCTTAATCATCTTCGAAGCCTTAAGGTAGGAAATAAACCTACCCTTCAGCACCACACCATTCCCCTTCTACTCAATAACCGGCTCATTAGGGAACTTGAGTCTCATGACTCTCGTTCGACAGTCAAGATTAGCAAAGCACGAATAAAGCCAGTCCATTCCCATAATCACATCAAAATCCACCATTCCAAGCTCGATAAGATTGGCCGTGGTAACACGACCACATACCGTGACAACATAATTCTTATAAACTCGCGCAGCTGTAATAGAATCACCAATCGGAGTCGATACGGAGAATGAATCATGAAGCAGGTCGAGTTGTATCCCAAAGCTTGAAGCAATGAATGGGGTGACATAAGACAAGGAGGACCCCGTATCAATAAGAGCATAACAATAAATGGCCTGAACAGACAAGATACATGTAACAACATTTGGAGAGGCCTCTGCACTCTAGCGACCACCCAAAGAATAAAACCGACAGGGTCCATCTCTACCACGAGCTCTACCCCTAACTACACCACGCCCTGCTGGAGCTGGAGGACGCACGGATGATGTGGCGGCTGAAGAATCGGATGACTGAGCAAATCCCCTACCCATGCCCTAACTGGGCGCACGACAGTCCCGCTGGATATAACCTCTCACCCCGCATCTATAACATACTGGGATATCCAAATAACAAGTCTCTATATGGAATCTCCCACACTTGGGGCATGGAGCCCTCCCCTGCTGTTGTGTTCTCCCTCCTGGACGATCGGACTGATGGGGTCTCCTACTGTCTGAACCTGGTCTCAAGTGCCTGCTCTGCTGATAACCGTGCACAGATGGTGGTGCGCTCGCTAAGGACTGAGCATATGACTGGGATGGCCCTGATGGCCCTCTCCGCTGAAGTGGTTTCCCTGAGTGACCCACTCATCGGGCCCTGCTACTGCTCTCCCTTTCCGCCCGTATCTTCAACTTTCTATCCTCTTTGGCCTGAGCGACTCCCACAATATTCCCATAATTCATATCTGAGTGTAAGGCCACTGTAGTAGCCTCATTCACCACCAAAGGACTAAGTCCCTGAACGAATCGCCAAACTCGAGCATCCATGGTCGACACTAACTGAGGAGCATACTTGGACAATCTCACAAACTTTATGTGGTACTCCCAAACACTCATACTGCCCTGCTTGAGGACCTCAAACTCAGTGGCACGGGCTGCTATTGTCTCGGCAGTCAAGAAATGGTCCATAAATACATCTACAAACTCATCCCATCTAGCTGGAGATCTTCCCTCCCCACAGGAATCCTCCCACATCTCGAACCACGAATACGCTGCTCCCCTCAACCTTTATGAAGCCAACTCAACTCCCTCCATCTATGAAGCCTTCATTACTCAAAGGGTCTTATATATTTCATCAAGGAAATCCTGCGGATCAGCCTCTGGGTCTGTGCTTGAGAACTCTGGAGGGGCTAATCGCAGAACCTAGTTGACTCTGGAGTTGTCATAATCTCCCTATCCACTGGAGGATGCAGGGGCATCATGATATCTCTGGGCCTGAGCAGCCACTAACTGGTTCAACATACGGATGGCTCCTCTAAGGGCCCCATCAGGAACCCCGGGATCGAAAGCTGGAACTATATCAGAATTAGGAATATCAGCGGGAGGGATGGTAGTACCCTCAGCCGCAGTAGGAACAAGAACACATTGCTCTACGATAGACGGGCCAGGTAGATTCAAGATCGAGGAGTCACTATCACCCACATCATCAAGTAAATGATTCATAGCCTTACTTGGGTGTGGCATTAGCCCCAAGGCCGAGCCTAGCTCTCTTCTTAGGTGCCATTACTGAAAAATTTGGAACAGAGCATGAGTTAGACATAGATACTTTCACTTTTCACTTCACCGCATGATGTAGAATAACAAAGAAGAGGGTAATTTCCTAAATGTCCATGTAGCTCCCTACTTATAGATGTGGTCGATAACACACCGATAAGAAGGGCTCTACCAGACACGGCTCTGAGACATCCTAGGACTCTTCTAAAACCTTAGGCTTTGATACCAACTTTTTCATGCCCCAAAACCGTGGGACATGACCAACACTCGACTGGTTAGCCCTTTTCCTCTCGGAGACCTGGGTGCCTTTCCTATCCCATGTGTTACCTCGTGTTTTCATTACTCACTAATCCAAGGGAATGGACATTTATAATTTAAACAGCTTTTTACAAAACTTACATAACATACATGGTTACTTAGCGTGGTTTACAACTTACATCACCCAACATACAAAATACATATTTACATAAGTTCACAACACACATTTCCTGTCTACGGAGCCTCTATGGATATAAAAGGGTGATACAATACTTGCCGGTAACAAGGCTCCGGCTATACCTTACACAAATACCAAAACAAGACTCCGGAATAAAAGTGGCATGAGCCACGCAGGGCCCCGAGAGGAAAGGAGCTTACTAATTCAGCTGACGGGAAGTGAGGTAGTGCTACTATCGTTGGACTGGAGTATCTGCTATAGAACCACCTATAAACATAACACGAATGTAGCGCCCTCGGCAAAAGAGACGTCAGTACATTTGAATTGTACTTGTATGTATGAACAAACTTTACCCCAAGTAATATCAATCAATACACATATAACAAATAGTAATAGAATCAATAGTCAAATACATATGAAAGGAACAACCAAAGCCAAACAAGTTTCACCATCTCTCCTTTTCCGCTTTCAACATTATTTCATCACATCAACGATTTCACAACTTTTGCATATTTTCATTTCAATAGTGATTTCGATCACTTTCAACCCTTATTACCTCGGCCACCCTTATCACCACAACCCACACTTTGTTACTTCGTGCTGCGGCGCGCAACCCGATCCCGCCGAGCAATCACAATTCACACAAAAACAGTTCACAAAGAATTTCCATAACCATCCATACCATTTCCATCATATACAACAGCTCACATATAATTTAAGTCACAACAATAATTGCCCATGACAAGCCACATATGACATTACCATAGTTGTTTAAATTGCATCAATTACGATTTCTTTCCATCATTTGTTACACAGCTCTTACCACATAAACACACTCACACACACACAATTGGTTTGTTGCCATTTACTTGCACCATTATATTGGAAGACTTAACCAACAACATTCAAGGCACATTAATCACAAGAATTCACAAATAGCCCACATAAGTAAACACATACCAATTATTCGTACATCAAACAAGGTGACTTTACAAAGGTTAAAGTTAGCCACACATACCTGGAGTCAAATTACCCTTCTTACTTCTACTTTTAATTCACCAACAACCTAGTACCGTCAATCTAGTTCACAAGTTAATGCATATAAGTTAGAATTGAAGTTCACAATTACTACCCGAACTTATTTAGGTTATCAATCCTTCTTTTGCAAACCATTACTTCTATCCAATTCCCCTTACTAGATTTTAGGTTTTAAAAGACATGCATGTATGTTTTCAACCTTTATTTTCAAGAATAAATGCATGAGAATCCCCCTTTATGTTTAAACCTAAAAACCATTGAAAAAGGGTTGAGGATTCTACCAGCAAGAATGGAGATGAAGACAATTACTTGAAATTTCCTGGCCTAGGTGACTTTGAAGTATCAAATCGATGAATGCAAGACTTCCTCTCTCAAGAATTCTCCCTTCCTCTCTCTAGTTTGCTCAGAAAATACGTTAAAATGAGGGGTTGGGGTGTTTTATTGAAGAAGGGATCGGGTTTAAAATTTAGAAAAATAGGAGCCCCGAGTCAGGTATGCGATCGCAAAGATGAAATATGGTCCGCAGAATGGACCGCAAAAGTGCTCCAAAAATCTGATCCTACTGTCCGAGTTTACTGCAGAAATGCGATCCGCATACATGTTATGCGGTCACATAATGCACCGCATAATTGCCCTTTACGAAATTCCAATATGATTATGCGACAACTATGTGGTCCGCATATTAGTTATGCGATCGCATAATCGACCGCATTTTGACCTCAAATTTGACTAACACACTGACTCACTTTGCGATAGAAATGCGGTCCGCATACTTAATTTACGACCGCATTCTGGACCACATAATAGCAATTTTCTGGAAAACTTTGATTCTTTGGTTTTTAAATGCTCAGATCAGTACAAAGGGTCCGAACCGCGGTGAGCTACTAGTTTTTGAGCACAAATTTTCACGGGGCCTTACACTTGTGGTATAGATTCCTTGTGTCAGCTAACGTCAGGAGTGTAATTCAATTCATGTATTTTGAATCCCATATCGCATTCAAGGTGCCAGAGTATTCTTATTCTTGATATATTAATTTTCCCTATACTCTAGGAGACGAATAGGTCACGTACTTGAATATTCATCCTTAATGATTCCTATTGCGAATTTACTAGTTACCCATATATCTCATTTGTCTAATAATTAATGTCATCATAATGATTAACCCTGACAACATTGTTAGTAGTAATTTTCATGTCCTTTAGCATATAACCTCAAAAAGTACTCTGCTCGGCGCATTAATGAATTCCTGGATAACTCCAGCCCAGTCTTGAACTATGTTATTCCTTATTGCATTAAATCTATTAGGTATTGAAGGTCCAAACATGTCAAATGGGGATTATCCCCGTGTGATCACATATATTCGATAGGTAATTTTATGGTCAGTGTATGATAGCACATCTTAGATTAATTGTTGAAGGTGATCAAAATTTTAGCGTGGGTGTTCGCGTAGAGATTTGAAGGCCGAAATTGTCGTGGAAAGAAAATATTTTCGCATGATTGTATAACAGTTGGTTTTGATTTGAAAGATACCTTATAGATGTTGTGATTTAAAAATATGTTGTTTATGTTCATGTATCATTATGGTAATGTAACGCTTGTAATGCAGAGATTAGTGTTATGGATATATACATTGTGGTGCTTTATCGAGTTGTGGATGTATTTTTAGGATGATTTTGGTGGTTCTCTGGCAGGTGGGTAGTCCTAGTTTCAAAGGAGACTCTGCCGAAATTTCTGAATACTTTGGGAGTTAGTAAAAGTTTAGGGACTTGAGGTAGGATAGAAAAGAGACATCTTATGTTAAAGTGTTTGGGGCAGACTCTACTCCTCATTCGAGGACGAATGATCCTAGGGGGAGGGGGGAGAATGTAAGGCCCCGGAAAATTTTGCTAAGTAAATTACGATTTCGTGGTGCTATGTAGGCTAATTATAATGTTTTATGTGCTATTAACATGATGGGCATCAATTGGATTTGGTAAATAAGTGTACAAGTCATATAATAAGTAATGTGGGGTCTAATGGGAGGCCTAAGTCTAAGTCACGTTAGAAAATTCCTTAATGGGCTAAAATTCCAAATGAGTTTGCACAAGTCCCTACTTTGAACGAGCATATCTATATATATAAGGTCTGATGTGATGAACAACCTATCAAATAAAAGTTCTTCTAGTCTAGTTTCCAACGCTTCAAACCGTTTATCATTTGGAAATTCCTACACATAGTTATGATAAAATTACCAAAGGCTGGAAAAATTCGATCCAGTGTCGAATCTGCGATCGCAAATATGTCGCATTTTTTACTCAGCGATCGCAGATCTGTCGTAGATTGGGCCAGTGTTGCCCAGTTTTGGGCACCTATTTCGCGATTCATTCTACGGCCTACATTCTTATTTTGCGGTCCATTCTGTGATCGCAGAACGGAATTCGGAGGGTTAATCTTCTTATTTTTATAACCCGATCCAATTTTCATAAATAGGTTGAGGGGCTTCATTTGGGTTTCCTACTTTTTCCAAAGAGAGATAAGAGCATATAGAGAGATCAGAGGATTTACTTAGTCACGATAATGGCAGTTACACTTTTTGTTTGCGGGGACCTTTTGATATGAGGCCGGGAGGCTTTGCTTTTGTTAACTATTTTGGATCGGGTCTCAAAATTGGTAATGATCAAGCTCACTTTAATTCTCAAGTTGTCAATATTTAGACTGGCGACAATGGCTCTTACGTTGTACGGTCGTAGAGACCTTTTTGATGTGAGGCCCTGAGGCTTGCTTAGCCGGTGACAGTGGCACTTACATTGTTTGATGTGAGGCCCGGAGGCTTTTTGTAGGCTTTGTTTCCTCTTGTTAAGGTCTTATTGATTATTTTGCCTAACCTATCGTTGGTTGAAAAAGAACCAGGATTTCAAGTTGTAGTCGGAAGTTTTTGAGCACCTCGTAAGGTTCATATCTCGTAGGTCGAGTGGATCGACGCTTTTGCGATATTGGAGCTGACGCGATTGGGACTTGTTTTTTGCCTATTGGGGGAAGCCTATTGTTAGCCGGTTCTTTCCAAAATAGATTCAGAGGATTTTTTGAGCAACAGTCGGGCATCCCCGAGCTGCATTTTTTGGGCTGTAGCGGCCATTTTGACCAAAGTCATATACGTTTGGCTGGAGCTATTTTGATCCCGAGAAGCAGTATTAGGCATCTATGCCGAGGGTATACCCTTTAGGGATTCTTACAAATGCAACGTATAGCCTATACTGTGGGATTTTCATGCCTATTGCGGTCTTACAGTTTGCCATGCCTGTTGAGGTCTTACTGTGACGACCCAAAGGGTAATCACCCGTTTTAAATGAATTTTGTGCTTTTAGGGCCTTGAAAACCTCATTTAGAGTCGCCTCGATTTGTATGCACAGTCCGGGCGCGTAGCCGAAAAACTTAAATATGAAATTCTATGAAAAATGCTAAGTTTTGACATTAAAATGGATAAATTTGACTTTGGTCAACTTTTTGGGTAAACGGACCCAGTCCCGTAATTTGATGGTCCCGGAGGGTCCGTAGGGAAATATGGGACTCGGGCGTATGCCAAGAATTGATTTCCGATGTCCCGAGCCCGAGAAATGAATTTTTAAAAGAAATTGTTTTTCTAAAATTGTTATAGAAAATTGAAATGATATTTGATTGGAACGTGTTGGTATCGGGCCCGTATTTTGGTTCTGTTGCCCGGTACTTGTCTTATATGTCAATTAAGATGTTTATGTGAAGTTTGGTTAAAATCGGACGTCGTTTGATGTGTTTCGGACTTGAAATCCTAAATTTGGAACTTGATGAAATTTTGGAGACAAATCTCCAAAAGGCACGGGCCAACCAACACTATCAACGGCCGAGACAAATCACCAGGACACGCGCCCGAAAATTGCTTCGGCCTAGAAGCAGAAAGGGTCACCACCCTCCGCCCATGCAAGCAGGAAAGAGCTGGAAGGCCAATCAAGGCTCAAGTCATAACGCGGCTCAGGGACTAGTTCCAAAATCGGTCTACACGATCGAGAGCAGCGGCATAAAAAAGGTACAAAAGGAATAATGCCTTAAAATTTTTTTTATATTACATACGAAAAAACAGTCTACACCTACAGGAGAATAAGTGTAGTTCTATTCCTTGGTGGCTCACAAATTAGCTCGGAATGTTGTCTTAGGGACATCGGATTCCCTAATCCTCAACTGGTGGTAGCGAGACCGCAAGTCAATCTTGGAAAATATCCTAGCACCCTATAGCTGGTCGAACAAATCGTCAATCCTCGGTAGCGGATACTTATTCTTGATCGTTACCTTGTTCAACTCCAGTAATCAATACACATTCCCATTGACCCATCCTTTTTCTTGACAAATAACACCGGTGCACCCCAAGGTGAAACACTAGGTCTAATGAAACCCTTCTCAAGCAAATCCTGCAACTATTCCTTTAACTCCTTCAACTCCGGCGGGGCCATACGATATGGTGGGATAGAAATGTGTTTAGTGCCCGCAACCAGATCACTGCAGAAGTCAATATCCCTGTCGGGTGGCATACCCGGCAGTTCTGAAGGGAAAACATCAAGAAACTTACAAATAACGGGCACAAAATCAATGGAGGGAACCTCAGCACTAGAATCACGAATATAGGCTAAATAGGCCAAACACCCCTTCTCGACTATACGCCGAGCCTTCACATACAATATAACACTGCGGGTAGAATGACTAGGAGTCCCCCTCCACTCAAATGAGGCATACCCGGTAAAGCTAAGGTCACAATCTTGGCATGGCAATCTAAGATAGCGTGATAGCCAGTCCATCCCCAATATAATATCAAAGTCAACCATGTCTAAAAGCAACAAATCTACACCAGTCTCAATATCCCCAATCACCACAACACAAGAACGATGGACTCGGTCGACCACAATAGAGTCACCCACCGGTGTAGACACATAAATAGGAACACCCAATGCATCACTAGGCATGACCAAGTACGGGGCAAAATAAGATGACACATACGAATACGTAGACCCTAGATAAAACAACAATGAAGCATCTCTATCACAAACCAGAACCGTACCTGTAATAACCGCATCTGAAGCCTCTGCCTCGGGCCTGGCCTGAAGAGCATAACATCGGGGCTAGGCCCCACCACTCTGTTCTACCTCTCTGGGATGGCCTGCTGCTGGCTGGCCTCCACCTCTGGCTTTCCGAGCTCTACCTCTATGACCTCTACCTCTATCTCTAGCACCTCTACCCCCACCTCTAGCTGGTTGGGCGGGTTGTGGAACACCTGGTGCCGGAACCATGGCATGAGAACCCTGCTACTGAGAACTGCTTGGTGCTCGAGGGCAAAATCTGGCAATATGACCCGTATCACCACAAGTGTAACAAGCCCTCGGCTGCTGAGTCTGTTGACCCTGTCGACCTGAATGACCACCACGGAAACATTAATGTGGCGGTGCACTAAACGGCTATTGATCAAAATAGTGCATGTGAGAACCACGACCACCTGAGGCACCGTGAGAAACCTGGAGGGATGATTGGAAAGGCCTAGAAGAATGAACCCTATCATACGAATATCTGCCTCCAAATGAGGCACCAATGAATCTACCTGACTGACGGGGTCTCTTGCCTGCCCTATGACCACCCTCTAGAATAATACCATCTCAACTCTCCGGGCCACATTGGCCGTCTTTTGAAAGGATATCTTGCTCCTGGCCTCTCTAGCCATCTGGAGACGAATAGGCTGAATGAGTCCATCAATAAACTGTCTCACTCTTTCCCTCTCAGTGGGAAGTATAATAAGAGCATGGTGAGCCAAATCAATAAACCTGGTCTTGTACTGGGTGACTATCATGGATTTTTGCTTGAGACGCTCGAATTGCCTCCGTTAGGCCTCTCCCTATGTAATAGGGAGAAATTTCTCAAGAAATAGCTGCGTGAACTGATCCCAGGTCAAGGCTCACGATCTTACTGGTCTTGCTAAGCAATAATCCATTCACCAAGTTTTTGCGGATCCAGACAAGCGAAATATAGCAATATCAACCCCATTGGTCTCAACAATACCCATGTTCCGAAGAACCTCGTGGCAGCTGTCCAGATAATCCTGAGGATCCTCGGTAGTTGCACCGCTGAAGGTAGTAGTGAAGAGCTTGGTGAACCTATCCAATCTCCATAAAGCATCGGTAGACATACCTGCCCTATTACCGTCCTGGGCTACCACACCCGGCTGAGCTGCTCCAACTGGCTGAACTGCTGGAGTCTGAATCTGGGGAGCTACCTGCTCCGGAGTACGAGTAGCAGGAGTCTGGGGCCCTCCTCCAGCCTGAGAGATGGCTGGTGCTACAGGAAGCAAACCTGCTTGGGTGACACTCTCCATGAGACCCACCAATTGTACCAGAGCGTCTTGAAGAACTGGGGTAGCAATGAACCCCTTTGGGACTTGAGCTGGGCCCACCGGAACTGCTGGGGTGGGGGCCGGAACCTCCTCGTCAAAGTCAACCTGAGGCTCCGCCACTAGTGCTGCTGCTCGGGGCTTAGCTCTTCCACTACCTCGGCCTCTAGCACGCCTTCGCCCTCGCCCTCTGCCCCTAGTGGGAGCTGCCTGGGGCTCGGACTGCTGATCAGTATATGAGGAAGCGCGCATTCACGCTATCTGCGAAAGAACAGAGTAGAAATTCAATTAGCATTGAGAAACCAAACCGCACGATCATAAAGAACAAATGTGAAACTTTTCCTAACTCTGTAGCCTCTGGTGGATAAATACAGACGTATCCGTACCGATCCCCCGGACTCTACTGAGCTTGTTCGTGAGTTGTGAGACCTATGTAACCTAGAGCTCTGATACCAACTTATCACGACCGGGAATTCCCACCCTCGGGAGTCGTGATGGCGCCTACTCGTGGAAGCTAGGCAAGCCAAGAACATTTGCAAACATTAAACCATCTCATTTTATACATGATTAAACAATTAAATTATCAATGAATAAGCAATTAAAAGACAACGAAAAGTAAAATTTAGCGGAAGTCTGAACTAAATATAGAAACAGCGTCTAGAAAACTAATACAACTCTCTACCCAACACCGTGTGTCACAACAATACACAGACTGTTTAGGATTACTACAAATAAGAGTTTGAAATTAAAGACACAGTTTGTCTTGAATAGAAATGTCAACAGAACATGAAAACTGATAGAAGAGACGTCAGGACTGCGGACGCCAGCAAGGCTACCTCGGAGTCTCGTGGACTAAAGGTCGGCTCCATGACTACTGTTGTGCACCGTAAGCTGCTCCAACACCTGGATCTATGCAAAAGAGCATAGAGTGTAGCATCAGCAGAACTGACCCCATGTGCTGGTACGTGCCTAGCCTGACACCGGAGAAGTAGTGACGAGGCTAGACCGGACTACCACATGAACCTGTGTAGTTATATATACATATACAACGAAATTGAGATATAGAGACAAGTAATCAATATGGAAGGGGGAGCATGCTATGGGGGAAATAACAATTTCAAGTAAAAGTCGTCCAGTAAAGGAATCAACACAACTCAGACAGTAATAAAGAAACAAAAAACAACAAGTGCACGGCAACACCCTTCGTGCTTTTGCTCTCATCCTCACCAAGCAATGATATAATAAAACGTGCTCGGCATCACCCTTCATGTTTTTACTCTCTTTCCTCACATATAATCAATAGAATCGTCATGGAATGGTACATTGTGCCGCACGACATCACCCTTCATGCTTTACTTTCTTTCCTCACAATAAGCAAATAATGCACGGCATCACCCTTCGTGCTTTAACACTCTTCCTCACCCAAACAACAATAACAAACAAGGGTCAAGAGAATAAGCAAAATAATAATAGAAATTCCAGCAAGGGAACACAATTAAACAATTAAATCATGGCGAGGGTACAACATCAATAATCTCAATGTCCCGGCAATGGAAAATAATCAATAAGCAACAATATCCTGGCAAGGGAGAAATTTAAATACTCTTTCTCTTCCTTTCACTTTTATTTCATATCTCACTTTACCACTTGAGCCAATGCTCCAAAGGATTCAACCATTTCATATACGTTCACAATTGTAATATAACTTGAGCCAATGCTCCAAAGGATTCAACCATTTCATATACGTTCACAATTGTAATATAACTTGAGCCAATGCTCCAAAGGATTCAACCATTTCATATACGTTCACAATTGTAATATAACTTGAGCCAATGCTCCAAAGGATTCAACCATTTCATATACGTTCACAATTGTAATATAACTTGAGCCAATGCTCCAAAGGATTCAACCATTTCATATACGTTCACAATTGTAATATAACTTGAGCCAATGCTCCAAAGGATTCAACCATTTCATATACGTTCACAATTGTAATATAACTTGAGCCAATGCTCCAAAGGATTCAACCATTTCATATACGTTCACAATTGTAATATAACTTGAGCCAATGCTCCAAAGGATTCAACCATTTCATATACGTTCACAATTGTAATATAACTTGAGCCAATGCTCCTCGATGTTCATAGGTAACAATTTCCCTTCACAAGCTTTTCACAACAAATAGGAATCATTACCAAGGAAAGAGAAATACAACAAAATCAAGATATTCACAATTTAAAGACTCACAGTCATGCTAGACACCAATGTATAGATACTCGTCACCATGCCTATACATCGTACTCGACAATTACCACATAGAGAATAAGACTTAACTCCTAATCCCTCAAGCTAAGGTTAGACCAAACACTTACCTCAGACTTCCACGGCCAATTTAATTCTCAATAACCACCTTTCCTCTCGAATTCAGATCCAAATCAATTGTATCTATACAATAATGACTTCAATACATCAATAAATGATAAACAACACGAACCCAATGCCAAATTAGAGCTTTTCAATCATATTTCCCAAAAACTCAAAAATCAACCCCGGGCCCGCTTGGTCAAAACACGAGGTTCAGATCAAAATCAAACCACCAATTCACCCACGAGCCTGAATATATAATTTGTTTTCAAATTCGACCCCAAAACGAGGTCTAAATCAAGAAAAATAAAAAAAATCCCTAACTCTACCCAAATACCCTATTTTCTTCCTTAAATCACATGTTTTAGGCCTAGGATTTCAACAGATATTGAAGGAATTGGAAGAAAATAAGCTAAGAATTACTAACCCAAGAGGTTTTGGTGAAGAATCGCTTCAATGGTCGCCTAAGATCTTGGAGAAGAAAGGTTTTGTGAAAATTTTAATATATCCCGTAACGACACTGTTCTGAAATTTTAAAATTTATTTGGGCAAAATTACTCATCGAGTTCGCGATAGGCTGGTCGCATTCGCAATGAGTAACACTTAACAAGCCATCGCGATCGCGAGAAGAGGAATGCGAACGCGGAGAGTAAAAATGTTGTGTCCCAGAAATTGTTCTACGCGAACGCGTGGGCCAGCACGCGAACACGAAGAAGAAATCCTGCAAAGCTACGTGAACGCGAGTAGATGCACGCAAACTCGATGAGGAAATGAAGACTTAGCCCTCAGTGTCAGATAACACTACGCGAATGCGAGGGCTGGGATGCGAATGTGATGCAAGAAAAAGTTAAAGCTTTGCGAACATGGGAGATGTGACGCAAAAGCAAAGAAGGAATGGGGACTGCAACAGTTGAAGCAAAAATCTTCAATTTTTCTAAGTCAAAACCACTCAGAAACACACTTTGAAACACTCTCAAGCCCTCGGGGCTCCTAACCAAACACATGTACTCACTCAACAACATCATACTAACTTAGCCGTGCGATCAAATTGCCTAAATAACATCATTATCAACAAATTAAACCTTAAATTCAAAGCATTTTTCTCCAAAACTTCATCAAGTTCCAAATTTAGGATTTCAAGTCCGAAACACATCAAACGATGTCCAATTTTAACCAAACTTCACAGAAACATCTTAATTCACATAGAAGACCTGTACCGGGCGTCGGAACCAAAATACGAGACCGATACCAACACGTTACAATCAAATATTATTTCAATTTTCCTTAACAATTTCAGAAAAATAATTTCTTTTAAAAATTTATTTTTCGGGCTCGGGACCTCGGAATTTGATTTCGGGCATACGCCCGAGTCCCATATTTCCCTATGGACCCTCCAGGACCATTAAATCACGAGTCCGGGTCCGTTTACCCAAAAAGTTGACCAAAGTTATATTTATCCATTTTAGTGTCAAAACTTAACATTTTTCAGAGAATTTCATATTTAAGCTTTCCGGCTACGAGCCTGGACTACGCACACAAATTGAGGCGACTCTAAATGAGGTTTTCAAGGCCTAGGAAGCACATAATTCATTGGTCATCACAGTAAGACCTCAACAGGCATGGCAAACTGTAAGACCGCAACATGCATGAAAAATCCCGCAATTTAGGCTATAAGTCACATTTATAAGAATCCATAAAAGGGTATACCCTCGGCGTAGATGCCTAATATTGCTTCTCGAGATCAAAATCTCTCCGGCCAAACGCACGTGACTCCGATCAAAATGACCGCTACAACCCTAAAAATGCAACTGGGGGACGCCTAACTATTGCTAAAAAATCCTCCGAATCTACTTTGGAAAGAACCGGTTAAAAATAGGCTACCCTCAATAGGCAAAAAACGAGTCCCGACCACGTCACCTCCAGTATCGCAAAAGCGTCGCTCCACTCGACCTACGAGCTATGAACCTTCCGAGGTGATCGAAACATCACCAACTACAACTTCAAATCGAGGTTCTTTTTGAACCAATGACAGGTTAGGCAAAATAATCAATAAGACCTTAACGAGAGGAAACAAAGGCTAAAAAAGCCTCCGGGCCTCACATCAAACAACGTAAGTGCCACTGTCGCCGTCTAAGCAAGCCTCTGTGCCTCACATCAAAAAGGTCTCTACGACCGTACATCGTAAGGGCCATTATTGCCAGCATAAATATTGACAACTTGAGGATTAAAGTGAGCTTGAATCGTTACCCGATTTGGAGACCAGATCCAAAATAGTTAACCAAAGCAAAGCCTCCCGGCCTCATATCAAAAGGTCCCCACAACCAAAAAGCGTAAGTTCCATTATCGCCGGCTAAGCAAATCCTCCGATCCTCAAATCAAAAGGTCACCGCGACCAAAAAGCATAAGTGCCATTGTCGCCGGCTAAGCAAAGCCTCCGGGGTTTAGATCTAAAGGTCCCCACCACCAAAAAGCGTAAGTGCCATTATCGTCAGCTAAGCAAAGCCTCTAGGCCTCATATCAAAAGGTCTCAATGACCAAGCAACAGAAAGGCCACCATCGCTGTCCGAAAGCTCAAATGAGATTAAAGGGTCAATTACGACTCGAATCACAATGCAACTAAGAGATTGGACCCAAAAAATTGCCAAACGCCCAAGAGCGAAAAAAAAACACTATCACTAACCGGGGTATCCGAAAAGATTAAAGGGTCAATTACAGCGCGAATCTCAACAAGACTTGGAGACTGGACCCTTAAAATCGCCAAAAGCCCAAGGGCACGAGAGTGAGAACCATTATCGCCAGCCCAAACAAGCTCAAGGTAAAGCTAAGCTCAAGTAGGATCCCAAATCGGACATTGAGCTCGAGAGAAATTCAACCACGAAATGCCAGAAGGCATGGCCCAACCAATGCTATCAACGGTCAAGACAAATCTCAAGGCCGCGCGCCCGCAAAATCGCTTCGGCCCAGAAGCAGAAAGGGTCATCACCCTCCGCCCATGCAGGCGAGAAAGAGCTGGAAGGCACTAGTTCCAAAATCGGTCTACACGATTGAGAGGAGTGGCAGAAAAAAGGTACAAAAGGAATTATGCCTGAAAATTCTTCTTATATTACATACGAAAAAACAGTCTCCACCTAGAGCAGAATAGGTGGCCGAAAGTAGTGAAATCTCGCAAAAAGGCCAAAGCCACCCCTATTATATAAAAGAGATAATGGCAAGTCACCTGATAGATTTAGGCTCCAGGAAGCCAATGGCCTCGATACAAATCGACGGGTTAATATCTGACCAGGAAACAGCCTCCGACAGACAACTAAGCTCCACGAGGCCCAAAAAATCACCCCAAACATAGGCAAACTCCTCGAACGGAAGCTAACCATACACTCTCTGAAAGATTTATCCACATCAAAATTAACAAAGCTCACCGAGGCACTCGAGGATGACCTTCTTCCGGGGTTTCATTCCCGAAGGCCCCCGAATTTGACGCTTGATCTCCAAATGAACCAGCAGGTCCCGATAGCTCGAGCTTATCCGGCCATCCTTGAATCGGTCCGAAGTGTGACAAAAAAGATCAGTGAAGAGCCTTGCCAATTAGCTAGAGACAAGAACACGCTATCATGGCAAACTACGACGGCCCATAAACAGAAGAAGGCATTCAAAAAACCCGAAGGGCGTAAGAGCAAACAAACGCCAAGAGGGGAGCATAAGTCTATCTCATGCGGCCCGAAAGGATCATCTACATCCAAATAAATAAGGGCATCGGGGCACCCAAAGATGACCTACGTCCGGGCAGTACCCCCGGAGGCCTCAAAATTCAGCATAGCTTGGGAGACTCTTATAGCACCGATCCATCGGGCTGACATAGAGTTGTCCCGAAAGACAAAAATGGTACCAAAAAGAACCCATGTCGATCGATGAAAAATCAAGTCAAACAAGTTAAATATAAGCAATCATCAACATAGAAAGGTACATTCGAAGATCCTTGAAGGGCATGGAAGCATACATAAATAGAGCAAATCCAAAAGCGGAGGTCAACAAAGTTCATTTCTCATTTATGAAATTTTCGAATACAATAGCCCCTGAGGGGTAGCGACGCTCGATTAAAAAGTCTCCGGAGAATTATTAAATACAATGTACGAAAGCTTACAAAGGGTTCCCCACGCAAATATGGCAAAAAGGAATACCTGAAGAAAAGGCCTAGAACCTACTCTTCCCTCTAACGCATACTCTCGATGGCAGAGTCTTCAAGAATTGCATTCTCGGATGCATGCCTTCTACAGCCTCGCGCCGGCCTCTCAAAGTAGCCCTTAAGAGAAGAAGACAAAAAAGAAGGCAAAGGGAGCAGGGAGGGATGAGAAAATGCAATAGCTCTCTGAAGCTCGAGGACCCCCTTTGGCCAAGGAAAATTTGGAGAGGCAGCGGACCAAATGAGCCTGGGTCACACTCGCACGGATGCTTCGAACACTCTTATTCGAGCATCAAGCCGCAAAAGCTTTCGGCTTCGGGCAGAGTTCCACGGTGAGCCAGGGTATGAAGGTGAGCAGCGGTGGATATTCCGAGCCCTCGTTTGAGTAGCGGTGCATAATCCGAATGGCCATCTACACAAAAGTAAAACCAACTCTCTGCCCATTGCCATCTCGGGCAAGCGGTACAAGCAGCGGGCTACATCTCGAGGACCAAAGCAATATCAGAATAGCAAGTTTATGTTCCATGAAGGGAGGCCCCGATAGAATGCCTCAACGCCGTCCGGAAGAACTTTTCCAGATATCCTTGAGATGAAAAGCTTCCATCATGATAATCAAAGGTGGAAGAAGATAATGGGAAGGAAGAAGCAAAACATACCAGCAGAAGTATTGAGGTGAATGATGCAATGCCATAAAATGCTCTCATTTATAGGGGAAAAATGACACGATCATCGATGCTCTGGAAGATGGACTAGTGAAGGTAATTACTGCTTCATTGAAAAAATGAACCGACGGTAGTACTCTTGCCTCGAGGAGCAGAAACGACGGGACATCGAATAGAGATCTATGAGATACGCCATCTATCAATGAAGATTGCACCGCGATTCGAATCGCCAACATAATGTCGTCAAAAGGAGAACGAGGATTCGAATGCCAGAATCATTTCCCATCACTTCATCATGAGAAACACGGAGACTATGTCACGCCCCAAACTCGAGGGACATGACCGGGCTCGACGGGTATCCCCAGTCAAGTGGACCTGGGTGCCTTTCCTAACCCATGAGCCACCCCTTGTTTTCCTTATTTGGTATTCCAAGAACTAGCCATATAATTAATTTTTAGATCACCCTTTTTCAAAACATACATACATAATAATTAGTGAAATTACCAATTCGTTGTCCAACAAAAGAAACATGAATATGCATAGCTTCTAACCCACATCCACTGTCTATGGAGCCTCTAAAGATACAACGGAATAATACAGTACTTGTCGGCAACAAGGCTCCGGCTATACCTTACACAACAGCAAAATAAAACTACAGAGACAAGCGGCCTGAGCCACATAGGGCCCCGAGAGGAATGGGGCTCACCAAAACAGTTGACGGAAGGCGAAGAGGGAGCTACGATC
>MU767376.1:34992-46776 GCA_026770625.1 Nicotiana glauca | reverse complement strand
AAAGTCAAGGTTAGCCATACATACCTGGAGTCGAATTCCCTTTTTTAAACTCCTATTATCAGTCACCAAGCAATCTAGCCATGTCAATATAGTTTACAAATTAACATATATTTCTTAGAATTTGAAATTCACAATCATTATCCGAGTTTATTTAGGTTATCAACCCTTCTTTACACAATTCTTTACTCCTTCCCACCTACTCTTACTAGATTTTAGGTTTTAATAAACATGCATGATGTTTCAACCCCTATTATCAAGAATTAATGCATGATACTTTCCCCCTCTCAATAAATCTGAAAGTCAATGAAAATGGGGTAGGGATTTCACCTGTAGAAATGGAGATGAAGGCACTTGCTTTAAAATTTCCCTGGACCAGATAAATTTGAGGAACAAATTTTTGAAGAAAAGGAACCTTATCTCAAGAACCCCTCCTCCCTCTCTCTTATTTTGTTCAGAAAATATGTAAAAATGAGGGGTTGGGGTGTTATATTAGAAAGGGGGTTAGGTTTTAAATTTTAGAAAATGGAAGTCCGGGTAAGATCTGTGGTGGCACTATGCGACCGCATAATTGAAATGCGGTCCGCATATTGGACCGCAGAACTGACCCCAAATCACTGGACATCTCTGCCTGGGTATGCAGTGGAAATGTGGTCCGCATACTGATTATGCGATCGCATAATGGACCGCATTTTCAACCTCAACTTAGACCAACTCTCTGATTCACTATGCGGCAGGAATATCGGTCCGTATATCGATTATGCGGTTGCATAATGGACCGCATTTTCAACATCAACTTAGACCAACTCTCTGATTCACTATGCGGCAGGAATGCGGTCCGCATAGCTGATCTGCGACCGCATTCTGGGCCGCATAAATGACAATTTTTTGGAAAATTGATTCTTTTGATTTTTAAAGGCTTAGATCACTGCCAAGGGTCCGAACCGCAGCGAGCTTACACATTCCTAACAAATATTTGCAGTCGACACCACGGATTACTAAGTTTTGAGACCAAAAATTATTTACGGGACCTTACAGACTATCTGTACGTGGAAAAATCAAAAAGACTTGATTTTTTGCTATCAAGATATTTTGGAAACCTTCCCCGAGATCCCGAGGGTGGAAAGCCACGATCAGGTTCTCGGCCTCAGGAGTCATCGAGGTCTAGCTCGAAGGAAGCAAGGTCCGAAGACGTGATAAAAGAGGAACTCTCCTAGGCATATGGCTACATCTGACAGATCTGGCCTATCTGGAGCCTACTGTGAGGTCTTGAGTCAAGCCGTCCCATCTTTGTACTCTTATAATTAATACACATGTACTATATCGAGTCCACTCGCCTATATAAGGGGGACTAACCCTACCTTGTAAAGGATTGATATTGCTCCACTTCTCTACAACACAATAATATCTCGCTCTCTCCCTTTCTTCTAAGATATGTGTCTTCATTGACCTCGTGGTCGCCTTAGCAATTTATTGTTTCTTTGTTTGTTCTTTATTATTTAGTTCAAGATTAGTAGTATAGAGCCTCACTTATCTATATCTTTGCTTGTTATCCCCTTCTCTAATACCCTCGATGTCACGCCCCAAATTCGGGGGAGATGACAGTCGCTCGACCGAGTAACCCCAGTCAAGCGGACCTGGGTGCCTTTCCTATCCCTCGTGTTACCCCACTTTTTTTTCATTACTTATTAACTAAGTGAAACAGCTAATTATAATTGGAACACCTTGTTACAAAAGGAGACATAACATAGATGATCTTTAGCGTGGTTTACAACTTACATCGCCCAACTTACAAAATACATATTTACATGAGTTCTTAACCCACATTGCCTGTCTACGGAGCCTCTAAAGATGAAAGAGGAATAATACAATACTTGCCGGCAACAAGGCTCCGGCTATACCTTTTATAAATACTAAAATAGGATCCCAAAAGACAAGAACAGAAGCAGCATGAGCCACGCAGGGCCCCAAAAGAAAAGGCGCTCACCAATTCAGCTGGCAGGAAGTAATGAGGAGCTACGGTCGGTGGATTGGAGTGCCTGCTATAGGTCCACCTACAATCATAATACGAATGTAGCGCCCCCGATAAAAGGGACGTCAGTACATTTGAATTGTACTGGTATGCATGAACAAACTTGTTTCAAGTAAACTCAAACCACACATAAGTAGGAAACACTAATGGATGGAGCAACCAAACACATATGAAGGAACAATCAAGCCAAACAAGTTTACAAACTCTCCTATTTTCCCCTTCCACAATTTCACTTCAATAGTTACACAATTTACTCATATTTTGTTTCAATAGTGATTTCGATCACTTTCCACCCTTATTACCTCGGCCACCCTTATCACCACAACTCACACCTTATTACTTCGTATTGCGACGCGCAACCCGATCCCACCGTACAGTTTCAATCCACAAACAACACAACAACAACAAATAATTCACAAAGGTCAACAACAATACTTCTCAAGAATTAACAACAACAATATTACAAGTGTTTCCATAACCATCAATACTGTTTCCATCATATTCAACTACCCATATACGTTTAACGTCACATTGGTAATTTCCCACACAAAGCCATAGATATTGTTACCACAGTTATTCCAGTTGCACTAGTCACAATTTCCTTTAGTCATTTATTCCTCAATTACAACCACATAACACAATCACAACGTACAAATCACAAGAAATTCATAGGTAATTTACGTACATATCACCTACCAAGCATACATACATCAAACGAGGTGATTTTACAAGGATCAAAGTTAGCCATACATACCTGGAGTCCAATTCCCTTTTTAACTTCTATTCCCAACTCACCAAGCAGTTTAGCAACGTCAATCTAGTTCACAAATTGACACATATGCCTTAGCAATGAAGTCCATAATTTACTACCCGAGCCTATTTAGGTTACCAACTCTCCTTTTGTAATTCTCTACTGCTACCCAATTACTCTTACTAGATTTTTGGTCTTTAAAGACATGCATGCCCAACCCCACCTTTGGTTTTCAAGAATCAATGCATGTGAATCCCCCTTTTTCTTCTAATAGGGAAAATCAAACGGAAAAAGAGTTGGGGATTTTTACTTGCAAGAACAGAAGTGAAGACAATACTTGAAATTTCCTAGGCTTTGGTGACTTTGAAAAATCAACTTGATGAAGGACTTTCTCTCTCCAGGACCCTCTCCTCCCTCTCTCTTATTTTGCTCAGAAAGTATGTAAAAATGAGGGGTTGGGGTGTTTTATTAGAAAGGGGGTCGGGTTTTAAAATCTAAAAAAATAGAAGCCCGAGCAAATCTGCTGTCACATTCTGCGATCACAGAAATAGAAATGCGGTCCACAGATCGGACCGCATAAATGCACCCAAAAACCTTGAAGGTCTGCCTGGGTCTGCGATAGGAATGCGGTCTGCATTCCTGTTATGCGGTCGCATTTTGCATCGCAGAATTGACCTCCACAAATCCTTGAGGAACTTATGCAACGATTATGCGGTCCGCATATTGATTATGCGACCGCATAATGGACCGCATTTTCAACATCGATTTTGACAACCTTTTTGCTTCACTCTGCGGCAGAAATGCGGTCCGCATAGTTGATCTACGATCGCATTTTGGTCTGCAGAATGGCAATTTTTTGGAAAAATCGATTATTTTGGTTTTTAACTGCAAAATCAGTAAAAAGGGTCTGAACCAGCTCGCCGCGAAGAATTCTACACATTCGTAACACATATTCGGACCTTGGCACTACGAGCTACTAGGTTTTGAGCACAAGAATTTACGGGGCCTTACACTCGATATACCCGAGATAGGCTCGAGGCTCAACTCCGAGGTACCTACTGGCCTGCTTTGCGCCCGGGAAACGTCCCCGTACTGGTTTAATTACTACTTTCTCTAACTCTATCTTTATCGTGTTACTTCCCATTTCAGCACTAACAACCCTCACAAACTAGCTCGGGAATAGATCACGTATTTTTAGAATTTCATTTACAAATCTAATTGTTGTTACCATTTTCACGGTAAATTGTAAACTTCTGATGACTTTCATCAACTTTTGTTTCATTACTCTCTTGACTTAAAAACATAATACATGACCATTATACAACTAAATTGCCCTTCTTATCATGTTAAGCACCCTAGTCTAACCCCAAAGTACGAGTTATAACATTCTCAACTTGCTGACTTTCGAAAAAACTTATTTTCTTCGATATTAGCTTCTAAACCTTCAAACCCTCTAAGTACTTGCTGATCATGATCCTAAATATTTTTACGTTTCAAGGTAAAATAATTAACTTACTTTATATACCTTCAAAGAGGATCTCATTTTTGAGCTTACATAACCTTACTTATGACACACCTTTACATAAGAAAACATGGGGTGAAACATATGTCCAAGTCCAATATTATCATATGAACCTATTGGAAACATCAAATTACCAATCTGAGGTTGTTTACACAAAATCCAAATATTGGTCAATTCCTACAACTTAAGCTTCCAAAACATGACTAAGTGTCTCACTTCAGTCTCAAACCATCCTGAATCATAACCACCCCTGCAAGTTACAAAATGACATACACTCTTGGGGAAGCATCAATTAGGGTATCACGGCTCAAATGCACAAAACAATTGGCCAGGTTACTATATTCTCCTCCTCTTAAACAAGCATTCTTGCTCGAATAAGTTTAGAAACATACAAGGAATGATAAAAAGATGAGGATATCTATTCTGCCATTCCTGATTGGTCTCCCAAGTGGTTTACATGACCGGTTGACCTCTCTACCGACCTTCACCAATACAACATCTTTCGATCTCAACTTTCGAACCTGTGTCACAACCCAAATCGATGGGCCACGACGGGCGCCCGCTACCTTACTCAAACGAGTACCAATTTAATGTATCTTTTTATGTCATACTATCATAGATAACTGACTCGGAAAGCTGCCGTGAGATAAGTAGAATACAACATGTGATACGAACTTATACATAATAAATACGGGCCTATAATACCAAAATAACCACTCGTATACTGAACATAGGCAAAAAAGGTAATACAATCTTTTATGTACATGACATATATCTATAAGTCTCTAGGAATTGGGACATAGTCCCACCGTACCAAACAATACACATCTAAATCATACTAACAAAAAAAGAAACTCCAAGCAAATGGAGCGCACCAACATCTTCTGCTGAGTTAATAGCCTACCTGGAGGGTGATCAACCTATCTATTGGGACCTGCAGGTATGAAATGCTGTGTCCACAGACAAAAAGGATGCCGGTACAAATAATATACCGAGTATGTAAGGAATAAAAATCAGTAAATAATAGACATAATAGAAACATGGAATAACAGACTCAACGTGTACGTTGGCATAGCTCTGTGAATCATTTAATTTTTATAATGTCATCCATATGCGTATAAATATCATACCATGCATAGGTATATACATTCATAACATCATCAAGACTCTGAGGGCATCCCATCATATTATCTCATCCACTACGGACAACATCATTAATGTATACCAGCTGATCAGGTGGTGGTGCATATATAACGCCGAACCTTTTTCCAAATCCCATATACATATAGATAAATACATATATACGTGTGTATAATGCCATCTGGTCATGGTTCAGTATATATGTATAAATGAATGTAATACATGAGAAGTTCGTTAATATAATCTCTCGGAAAGTTATAAGACCATTATGCCTCTGATTAATATCATGAAATAAACTTTATCGGCTTACGTATTTTGTGATACCCATGAACAAATGATAGAATAGTAAGACATGTGAATAAAGAACATAGGAACCTTTAGTATTTCTATGAATAGAGTCATCTATGGAAGTTGTGCATTTGCTTGTTTCGTTTGTATCGTATGGATTATGCCAAAAGGAAACAAGAGCCTTAACATACCTAGAATAACAAAATCTTACATTGCTAACGTGTAAATTATTCTTATTGGAATTGTTGAAACTTGTAGGAATTCTGACGTTCTATTGTAGTATTTCTTTGTAGGATGTTACTATCGTGCAAAGCTTACATCTGATCTTAGTATTGAAAAAGCTATAAAGGAAATTTATTGTAGGAATTGCTTGAAAATCACGTTGCTGTTGTGTTTTTGAACTGATTGTAGAGTTCTGGTAATGAATTTTGTATGAATTTGATGTAATGTTTTGTGTTCAAGATATTAGAAAGGAAGCCTTATATGATTAACACATCACTTTGCCACCTAGCCAAAATGATTAAGAGTCATTTGTCCAAAGAGTGGCATGCTGCCACGTGGGGGGTGAGGGTGATAAATTTTGGTCTTTATTCATTTAGTTGGTAATTAGGTAATGTTCCGTTATCTGGTAATTAACCAATTACCCGCAAAACAAGAATTATCTCAATTTACTTAAAATACTACTCACTTTTAATGCACTTTATATACCTTACTATTATGGTTATATGGTACATTGTATGACACTAGTCCATTAATACCGGGTATTTTAGCTCGGGCCGTACTTTATCCCAAAATGCAGAATTTTGACAAAATTCATTCATTTCTTTTTTTTTGATTTGCTTACTCTCTCACCTTCATGAATCTACTCATTATTTGAAATAGCATAATATTTGTAACCTCAAATAATCTCATTCTCGAGCTTGCGTCGATAAACTTACGACGAAACTTTAGTGTCCAAAAATGTGGGATCTAACATTTCATGGCCGAGCTTTTATCAATTTATTTCTGGTGTACTTCCACATACGAAAATATGGGGTGTAACAACCTTCCTATTCATAATGGCCATTTTTTTCTCCTCATATACCAAGTTCTCATCCAAGTATACCAAGTTGAGATCGAACACATGTGACTGGTCTTCACGGTACTTTCGAAGTATTGAAAAATGAAACACCATTGAACTTCCAACAAGGTGGGTGGCTAATAAAGCTTATAAGCCACCTCACCCACTCTCCAGAAACTCAAATTGACCAATAAACTGAGGGATTAACTTGGCCATCTTCCCAAACTTTATCACGCCTTTCACATGTAAAATACTAAGAAAAACACTCTCACCCTCCTTGAAGGCACATCACGAAGCTTCTATCGCCGTCACCCCTTCTGCCTGGACTGCACTGTCTAAAGCCTCTCCAGAATCAATTTTACTTTTTCTAAAGTATCTCGAAAAAAATATGTGCCAAACAATATAGTCTCACCGGTCTCAAACCAACCAAAAGGAGAATGACATCACCTATTATATAATGCCTTATATGAAGCCATCTCACTCCTAGACTGGTAGTTGTTATTGTAGGCAAACTCTACTAATGATAGAAAATGATTCCATTAGCCTCTTAAGAAAATAATGCAGGGCCTTAGCATATTCTTAAAGATATGAAAGGTCAATAATAAAAAAAAAAAATATATATATATAATAATAATAATAATAATAATAATAATAATAATAAATATATTTGAAAACTCCCTCACTACTAGAATTGACTCCATAGTAAGCGTATTAGCACTAACATCTCTAACAAAAGTCAGATACGAAAAACACAGCTTCTTAGCAATTAGCCAATCCTTCAGAAATGAAATCACTCTACTAGAAGTATGACAAAGGGAACCCCTCCATTCAAAGATTATCAACCTCGACCTAGACAACGTCACAATCTTAGCGTGATAATCAAGATGAGCATAATATGGAGTTAACAATCTATGCCCAAAATAAAATCAAAGTCCACCAGGCTAAACAATAAGAGATCAACACTAGTCTCATAATCCCCAACAGTAACCAAACAAGGCCGACACACACGATCCATCACAATAGAATTACCAACATGTGTAGATACATGTACAAGGATATAGAGCGAATTCGAATGCGATGCAAAGTTCGATGACACATAGAAATATGTAGAACGAGTCCATGAGTACTTATGCATTTTTGTGACATAGTAAGAAATGCCTGTAATAACTACATCAGAAGCCTCTGCCACTGTCCTACCCAAGAATGCATAACATCAGGCCTGAGTCCGCCCGACCGACCTCTACCTCTGTGACATCTCTAGTTGCCTAAGCTCCCCCTCTAGATAGTGGGACATATGGTGGAACTAGATTCATTACCTGAGAACCCTAATGTGTTGCACCTCTACCCCATCTGGTCAATCCTTCTTGATATGCCCTTCCTCTCTAAGCTCAAAAAAACCTCAAGCTAAGAATGGTTGTTGAATTTGAGGTCGTTTCTGATAACTTGAGTACCCACTATAATGACCATGGACGAAAGTAGAACAATAGGAACTTAGTGTTGGTAATGCATTGAACGATGACTAAATTGGAGTTCCACGAGCAAACTGATAAGTTGAAAGGAACATTCCTGCTATAATGGCCTTTCCCAGAGTGATCCCTACCTCCAAATGAGGTACCACTGAAACATCCAGAATGCCGGGACCTTTTCCCTCACAAAACCCCGGAATCCCTGATCTGACCGCAAATTTGCTCGATCCGATGTGCTTTATCCATAGCTTGAGGGAATGTAATACCAGTCTTTGCCTCCCTATCCATAGTGATCTTAATACCAAAATTAAATCCCTGTATGAACTTCCTCACATTCTTAACTTCAGTGGGGATCGAAAAAGATGCATGAGGGGATATCTTAGTGAATCTTATCTCTTAATCGGTCATAGATAGACGACCCTAGTGAAGGTTCTCAAGCTGAACACACATCTCCTCCCTCTTCATGAAGGAATGAACTTTTCTATGAAGAGATGTGAAAACTGACTATAAGTGAATGGAAGTTACATTGATGACCTGCTATGCTCAATTGACTGCCACCACCTCTTGGCTAGACCTTGAGATGACAAGTTATGAAATCGACTATATTCAACTCAACCAAACTAAGATTCCGTAGAATTTCCTAAGAACCATGTAAGAAAACTTCTGCATCTTTTAAAGGCTCACTATCAAACTGTGGAGGACCCATTTTCCTGAACCGATCAAACCTATTCTGCTCTACCTTAGACATAGTGACGTCCACTACTGGCCTAAAATCAACAATAGTAGGATGCTCCCTAATCCGTACTACTCTAGGTGTGATAAATAACAATAACCTACTTTGGACTGAGAGTAGAGAGAGTCTATTCCCCTCTACTGGCCTAAGAAGTAGACAGTGCCACAGAAGCACTTCGGTCTATGCCAAACCCTCAACAAGTCCAATCAAATGAGTAAGAGAATCCTGAAGTACGGGGGTAGCATTAAACCCTCTGGAACCTAAGCCAGTTCGACTGGCACACCCAGATCAAAAAATTATTCCTCTATTGGAGCTATTCATGGCCCCACTATGGCTGCTCTAGTAAGGGCCCTAACTGCAATGCGTGATCTACCCCTGCCCAGACCTCAGCCCTAACCTCTCGTGGCCATATCCTATGGTGATAGTGTTTACCCAACTGCTCCTGATAAATGTGTTCTCACCATTTGTGAGAGAATATAAAGACAAGGATTCTAATTTCGGATCAATAAAGTCGTACGATAAAGAATGAAAGAAAGGGAAACATTCCAACATCCTGTAGACTCTAAGAGATAAATACTGACGTATCTATACTAATGTACAAGACTATACTAGAGCTTCTCATGATTCATGATATTGGAATATGATACCAACTTGTCATGACCATAACCGGATTCACCTCCTATATAAAGGGAATCCACGCCACTTTGTAAATGACAACTACGGTTGGTCCAACTATTCTACATAAAAGCAATAATATCTCTCTCTCTCTCTCTCTTCTCTCTAACTCATCTGCTCGAGGCTACTCTCTTACGTTTATTACTTTCGTACTTGTTCTTCATCTACTGCTTGGTACATAAAGAGCTCCTTTTAATAATATTTTAACTATTATCCCCTCCCAGGTTATCCACGATAGCTCGAGATTGAGTTGGACATCGAACTTGAGGCCTTCCATTGCTTAGCCCGAAGCCCGGGTAACGAGCCCTTCGGTTTGACTACTGCCCCATTTTAGCTTGAATTTTTCTAATAATGGGATCTTCCAAAGAAGCAAGAGCCACCCTACATATCGGTGGGAAATAGCAACGATTCAGCTATGCAGGATAAGCTTCGGGAGGCCAACGACCTCAATACAGATACTGGGTGATACCCGACCCCAGAGGCTTCCACTAATGAGAAGTTAGAATCCGAGAAGCCGACAACATTATCTGCAATTCCAAGGAGGTGCCCGACCTCGAGGAACTGCATCAAAAAAAAGTTTTGCCTCAGAAAGCCATCAGCGCTATCAAAGAGCTCGAGGTGATACCCGACCTCGTGGTTTTCCTTTCTAAAAAAGAAAAATAAGCATTTCAAGCTCCGCCCACGAGGGCTCGACTTCAGGAAGTCGCCTAAGTACGAACAAGCTTTCCTCGGAAACTTACCTATAAACACCTTAAAAGGTTATCTATGTTAAAGCTCGAAAGTAAAAGCTCCAAGGGCCCGAAATTTATTTTCACTCCGGTGCTCTATCTCCATGCAACTCGGAGGGCACAACAGCTCGAATCTATCTAAGCAATTCAGGCTTGGTCCGAGGTACGACAATGGACTCGAAAAAGAGCCATGTCAATCAACAGAAGATCAGAAAGACCCGAGCTAGAGATTAGCAGTCAAGAACAAAGGAAAAGATACAAAAGCTTCAATGCGTACAAAAACACACAATAATACGGCAAGTATCAAAAATAGGAATCAAGAAGGTATCGCTATATTCATGAATATTCGTGTACATTGGCCCTTGAGGGGCTCTCTCATATGATTACAAAAGCCTTCAGAGGATCTCTACATAGAAACAAAGAAGCAAAGGGATACATATAGTGAAGGCCCAGGTCATTGTAAATGCTCGAAGATCCGCCTCGACATCAGCATCTACGGATGTCATCTTCCTCAGGCACATGACCTCAAAGAAAATATCTTCCAAAATTGCCCTATACTCAGAAGCCCTACCCCGACCTTCCACACTGATATCCCCAAAGGATAAACCAAGGAGCAGGGAGGGATGAGAAAAAAGAGGCATAGCCCACCAAAGCCGGAGGTTGTAGATTCGGCGGGCCTCGGCCTCAACGGCCGGTCATTCCACTTTATCCCTTGAGAAAGACAAGAAAAAACCCAAAGGATGACGTGCCACACCAGGCCATGGTAGGAGAGTTAGTAGCGGTGCATAGTCCAAATGAATTTCTAAAAATAGAGGAGACCCATGTCTCTGTCTATCGCCATCTCGAGCTCAATAAATACAGCAGTAGCGATTGCAACAAAAATGGCATCGACGATAGAATGGTGTAATCTTGATCGACAAAGGGAATCTCAAGAAAAAGGTCACAACACAGCCTACAGGAGCGCTGCCAATCGACCTTGAGTCCGCAAGCTCCAAACCTAATGATCAACGACAAAGGTTGATGGTGAAGACAAAAGGGCGAATGAGTAGATGAATACGCTTAGATACAAAAACAACGCCAAAACGCCCCCATTTATAGGGGATAACGATGCGGTCTCCTTGGCTTTTAGAAAGCTGATCAGAAGACCTAATTACTGCATCCTTGAAGAATCGAATTGACGATGGTACATTTACCTTGCAGAGCGGGAAACGACAGTACATTGAATGATGTTGGAAATAGAAGTCTATGGGATGCATCGATTATCACAAAAGCTCGCCCCATAGGTTGAGTCATCAGTATGATGTTGCCATAAGAATCTGTAGGGGTCAGGAGTTAGAAGTGTTTCCCGTCGCCTCATTTTGAGAAATGCGGAGATTATATATATGCGGTGAA
>MU767376.1:0-34880 GCA_026770625.1 Nicotiana glauca | reverse complement strand
CAAAAATAGGAATCAAGAAGGTATCGCTATATTCATGAATATTCGTGTACAATGGCCCTTGAGGGGCTCTCTCATATGATTACAAAAGCCTTCAGAGGATCTCTACATAGAAACAAAGAAGCAAAATGATACATATAGTGAAGGCCCATGTCATTCTAAACGCTCGAAGATCTGCCTCGACATCAGCATCTCCAGATGTCGTCTTCCTCGGGCACATGACCTCAAAGAAAATATCTTCCAAAAGTTCCCTATCCTCAGAAGCTCTACCCCAACCTTCCACATTGATATCCCCAAAGGATAAACCAAGGAGTAGGGAGGGATGAGAAAAAATAGGCATAGCCTTCCAAAGCCGGAGGTTGTAGGTTCGGCGGGCCTCGGCCTCAACAGCCGGTCATGCCACTTTATCCCTTGAGAAAGACAAGAAAAAACCCAAAGGATGAAGTGCCACACCAGGCCAGGGTAGGAGAGTCAGTAGCGGTGCATAGTCCAAATGAATTTCTAAAAATATAGGAGACCCATGTCCCCGTCTATCACCATCTTGAGCCAATAAATACAACAGTAGCAATTGCAACTACAACGGCATCTACGACAGAATGGTGTAATCTTTATCGACAAAGGGAATCTTAGGAAAGAGGTCACAACACAACCTACAGGAGCACTGGCAATCCACTTTGAGTCCACAAGCTCCACACCTGATGATCATCGATAGAGGATGATGGTGAAGACAAAAGGGCGAATGAGTAGATGAATACGCTTAGATACAAAAACAATGCCAAACGCCCCCATTTATAGGGGATAAAAATGCGGTCTCCTAGGCCTTTAGAAAGCTGATCGGCATACCAAATTACCGCATCCTTGATGAATCGAATCGACGATGGTACATTCACCTTGAAGAGCGGGAAACGACAGTGCATTGAATGATGTCGGAAATAGAAGTCTATGAGATTTATCGATTATCACAAAAGCTCACGCTATAGGTTAAGTTGTCAGTATGATGTTGCCATAAGAAACTCTAGTGGTCGAGTTTCAGAAGCGTTTCCCGTCGCCTCATTTTGAGAAATGCGGAGATTATATATATGCGGTGAAATTAGTGCGCCTAATTTCTTGTTATCAAGTCATTTCAAAAGGATACATCGAGACCCCAAGGATGCGGAGTTGCGACCGGGTCCCCTCCCTCAGAGCTCATCGAGGCCCGACTCAAAGAAGATGAAGATCGAGGTAAGAGCAAAATGGGGAACTCCCAAGGCACATGGCTAAGTCTAACAGAGCCGGCCTACCCAGAGCCTATGTCGACACATCACATCTAGCCATTCCATCTACATGCTTTCATAATTAATGTATGTTGTACCATAACCGGATTCACCTCCGATATAAATGGAATCCACGCCGCTTTGTAAACAAAAACTACGATCGGTCCAACTATTCTACACAAAAGAAATAATATCTCTCTCTTTCTCTTTTGTTTGTAACTCATCTGCTCGAGGCTACTCTCTTACAGTTATTTCTTTCATACGTGTTCTACATCTATTGCTTGGTATTGGCCATAAAGAGCCTTCTGTAGTCATATTTTAACTGTTAGCCCTCCCCAGTTATTAGCGATAGCGCGAGCTCGAGCCGTACATCGACCTCGAGGCCTTTTGTCGCTTAGAAGTCGGGGTAATGAGCCATTCGGTTTGACTACTGCCCCATTTTATCTTGCATTTCTCCATTAAACTTCATACGCCTAGCATCAACTGCTCTAACAACTAGCATAAAAATATATCATATATTTTTAGAGTCTCATTGACAAAATTTAATTGTCGTTACCATTTTCACGATAAACGCATATGCTGGCTCATTACGGAGATACAACCCCTCAAAAGGAGGAGACACCATTTTAAATTACCGGAGATTGAGTCCTCGGATATGACGGTCAAATATGTGTTCCTAATGTAGCAAGGTTGCGCCAACAGATTATGGGATAAGTAGTGAGAGAGTAACCTAGAGTTGTGTAGCACACATTGGTAATAATAAACCTAAGAAAGTGTTATAGTACGGTATGACCTACTTAGATGTGCTACATCCATAAGGAGAAATAACCAAGGCTATGAAACAAAAGAGAGAAATAGTTGTATGTTCGGCAAAGTACCAAGCAAAGAACTTCAATACACCTATATATGCTCAGAGGGACATCTTATCATAGTTCTGTAAATGTTCACAAAGTGAGGCGAAGTGATTGGTAAAAAGCTGAAGGAAAAGAAAGAGAGGGAAGATCTGCACATAAAAGGACAGATTCACACATGCTGCATCACAGAAGGTAGTCAAACTTACAGGATTGGAAGAATTCCGATCACAAGTCGTGATGTGAGAAGAGGCCAAAAAGGGGGAATGCCCTGGTCTTTGAATTTATTCATAGAATGATTGCCTAGATGGTGAGGAAAATATCAAAGTATTCACGAGATCTATAGGTTATGAGACTGATAAGCACATCAGTCAACATTTGAGGACGAATGTTCCAAAGGGGGGAATGATATGACACCCCATATTTTTGTACGTGAAAATAAGTCATAAGTCAATTGATATAAGATTGAAAATGAGATATTCTTTGAAATTATATAAAGTGATTTAAGGTAGCTACACACCGTAGTTCAGACTTCACTGTTATTATAAGATTATCTAATGTAAACTCAAAAGGAAGAAATCCTTCTACAAGGATTAGAAAGGTTTACTGAAGTCTTAAATAAGTTAAGATAAATATGATACTTGTTAATAATTATTTAAATGAATTAAAGTCATGATATGGATATATATGATGTTTGGATATTAAAAATAAAGTTTAAGAAAAAACGAATTTAAATTACGGAAAAACCGACTAAGGATTTGCCTTGTTATGAAGCGTTTAGAGCAATACATTTCATGTGTTATATAAGGTCTTTTTGGGACATATTATATACCAAAATGAAGGTATTGGAACCTAGGTTCCAACAGTCCAATCCATTTATTCATACGACATTGGGGTAGAGAAATATGGATTTTTAAACTAGGATCACCAAGTCACGTTATCGCACTTCGTAGAAACTGGCTGGTTTATAGGTCAAGTTGCGACGACATTTTCTCCCAATATATTGGGAGTTAAATGGATATATTTAAATGTAATTAAAGCCCTGTGTATTTAGTTTTTAATTTTTCAAACTATTTGTCAATACGATATAAGATTAGAGAGATACAATTATTCGAAGTAACACTGCTCAAGCTGCCAAGCAGGCAGCTTGCCCACCTACTTGGAGATTGGAGGCGGTGGGCTTATAAGTTGTCTTTATCCATTATATCTCGTCACTATCCAGAGATAAATTACTTCAAAACATTCTCAAACTCTCCAAGAAATTTTCCAAGGTTCCAAGAACTAAACTCAAGAGAAATAAACACAAATCCTCATCAAAGGTGTTAAAGACTACAAGAGAATACTTCTATGATGTTGTGGTGTGATAGAGGGATATTGTGAGCTAATTTGAGATGCGGTTTTGAGCTGTAGCTTCTGTACAAGGTATGTATAACATCTTATTTATTTTTCATAAGGTTAATCCTTTGTTGGTTGTGTTGTTTGAGTGAAAAACCATAAGATGCTCTTGAAGGAACATGGGATACAATTGTTTTTTTTGGTTGGACTGTTTTGTGGTTAAAAATATGGTTTTTGTTGGCTGAAAATTGTGTGAAATAATTTGATAATGTGATGGATTCTATTTTTAAGCTATTCTATACTTTAATTAAGTTGATTGAATAAGAAAAGATAAAAAAACAAGTGATTGACGATAAAAATCAAGGTGCTAGGCATATGTGGCTGTTTTGTAAGGCATTTTGTGGAGGTTTTAAACTAGAAATAATATGGTACATATAAGTATTATGCTCTAAAGGTTGTAAATTAATTCATGGAATAATAGTTGGATTCAATTTACATCTTGTTATGAGTAAAAAAAACGAGCTTGTCGCTCAAAATGATTGATAAGATATTCGGAGAAACTCGTATTGGATTATATTGTTGTTATTGCTTGTGCTTGTTATAATTGTTGTTGTTGGCTTGTTGATGACCCTTAGTGTTATTTGGGATTTATTAAAATGTCACGACCCGGATTCTCCCATCCTCGGTCATCGTGATGGTGCCTGCTCGTGAAAGCTAGGCAAGCTGACACTTAAAATTTTACCACATTTAGTTTTAATCGAACATAAATAGATAATAACTAAAACCAAAGAAATATGAAATGTGAAAGTGATTTAGCAATTCAAAAACTCTAATACATAACTACCCCAATGATCCGGTGTCACTATCCATGAACGTCTAAGAAACTCTACAAATATTATTTTGAAAGAAGTACATCTGTTCTCAAAATAGAAAGAGACAGAAAAATGTAAAGTAAAGGAAAGGGGACTCCAGGCTCAGCGAACACCGCAGATCTACCTTGGGTCTCCTTGGACTGAAGGCAGTAACCTCAAATCTACTCACAAGGTCCGGTACTGAAATCTGCACAAAAAGTGCAGAGTACAACATCAGTACAACCGGCCCCATGTACTGGTAAGTTTCGAGCCTAACCTCAGAGAAGTAGTGACGAGGCTAGGACACGGCAACCATATAAACATGTTCTGTTAAATCATATACGAGCAGTAAAATAATAACAGAAAGTAACAGATAAATATGGGAAAGGGAAACATGCTGTGAGGAATATCAATGCTAACAGTAATTCAATAGAGAAGACAAGTAAACACCATAATTGAACCAATAGGAATAATGAAATAGTAATACGTGCACGGTATCACCCTTCGTGCTTTTACTCTTGCCCTCACCTTAAGAAAAAAAGAACGGAACGAAAACAACCTTGGTGCATTAACTCTCAAAATCACGGCATGGCATCACCCTTAGTACATTAACTCTCAAATCATGGCACGACATCACCCTTCGTGCATTAACTCACACAATATCAGTACAACATCACCCTTCGTGCATTAACACTCACTTACAATATCATGCACTGCATTACTCTTTGTGCTTTACACTCTTCCTCACTCAAACATAAGAAACAATAACATCCCGGTAAGGGAATCAAAGATAACCACTCTTATTTCAATAGTTAACTTCACAAAGTAAGCCTTAATTTGAGTAAATACTCAACAATGATCGAATACCCAAAAATATCATAAAACTTCTTCAACATAGAGAGTCATAAATTTAAGCATGAACATCACGTGATAAAAGACACAACGGTCATAATATAAGACTCACATGCATGCTCAACATCAACTTACATAAACTCATCACCACACCTATACGTCGAACTCAATACCAACACGTAGGAAATAAGACATTAACACATATTCCCTCAAGATAAAGTTAGACCAAACACTTACCTTGATTCCAAGGCCAAAAATCAAGCCTCTAGTACCGCTTTACCTCTTGGTTCTACCTCCATTACACTTGTATCTAACCATAATTAACTAATTCTCATCAATTAATGCAAAATAAACCGATTCTAATGCATGAGTATAGATTTCCCACTGTTTTCCCCCAAAAGTAAAAATCAACCATGGGCCCGCTTGGTCAAAACTCGAAGTTCGAACCAAAATCCGATTATCCATTCACACATGAACCCAAATATGCAATTGGTTTTGAAATTCGACCTCAATTTGAGGTCCAAATCCCCAAATTTTAAAATTCCTAAATTCTATCTAAGAACACCCAATTTCCCATGAAAACCCTAGATTTTAAGATGAAATCATTTCAAAAAGATGAAATAGTTTGAAGAAAATGAGTTAAGATTCATTTATCTATGATTTGGTGAAGAACTTACGCTCGGAAAATTGCCTTTTGGAGTTTAGGTTTTGAAATATTGAAAAATAAATGCGAAGCTCGTAAATGCGAAGGTACCATCGCAAATGCGAGTACCCTCGCACCCCTATTGTCTTCACCATTGCGAAGAAAGGTTCACAATTGCGAACTCAAATTCTCCACAAAAGCAACCAAAAGATTGCATTTCCGATCACTGCCTTCGCATTCTTCGCAAATGCAAGGGTTTCCTCGCAATTGCGAGGTATTCTTGGCCCAACTTCTCTTCGCATTTGCTAAAGAGTCTGCAATACTGCCCTAAGATGGCCAGTATGGTCCTCCCGACTTAGGGAATATACTAGAATGTCGACAATGAACACTATTACAAAGGAGTCTAGGAAGGGATTGAAGACTCGATTCATAAGGTCCATGAAAGTTGCTGGGGCATATGTTAGCCCAAACGACATTACCATGAATTCGAAGTGCCCATACCGGGTTCTGAAGGCTATTTCTGGAATATCCCGCTACCGTATCTTCAACTGGTGATACCCGGACCGCAAGTCAATCTTTGAGAATCATGCAGCGCCTTGCAATTGATCGAACAAGTCATCTATTCTTGGCAAGGGATATTTGTTTTTAATTGTGACTTTGTTAAGTTGCCGGTAGTCAATACACATCCGCAGTGATCTATCCTTATTTCTTATAAACAAGACCAGTGCGCCCCATGGCGACACACTTGGCCGTATGAAACCCTTCTCTAACAAATCCTTCAATTGCTCCTTTAGCTCTTTCAATTCTGCCGGTGCCATTTTGTAAGGGGGAATCAATATAGGCTATGTGCCTGGCATCACGTCGATCCCAAAATCAATATCCCTGTCTGGTGGAATCCCAGGGAGCTCATCTGGAAAGACATTCGGAAATTCATTCACAACTGGTACAGAATCAAGGCTAGGTGCCCCGGCATTGGTGTCTGCAACTCGAACTAGATGATAGATACACCCCTTCTTGATCATTTTCGCGGCCTTAAGGTAGGAAATAAACCGACCTCGAGGCACTACATTATCTCCCCTCCATTCAATGATGGGCTCATTAGGAAATTCGAGTCTGATAGTTCTAGTCCTACAATCAAGTTTGGAAAAACATGAGTAAAGCCAATCCATTCCCATTATCACATCGAAATCCACCATTCCCAATTCGATAAGATCGGCCATAGTATCCCTACTACGCACCGTAACAACACAACCCCTATAAACTCGAGCAGCCAAAATTGACTCAAAAACTAGGGTAGATACTGAGAATGGCTCATGAAGCTGCTCTGGTTTTATCCCAAATCCCATAGCAACAAACGAGGTAACATATGATAAAGTGGAACCAGGGTCAATAAGCGCATACACATCATGAGATTGGACAGTCAAAATACCTGTAACAACATCTGGAGAAGCCTCTGCAGTCTGGAGAACACTCATAGCATAGAATCTGCTGGGACCTCTCGAACTCTGCGCACCACCCCTAGCTGCACCCCGCTCTACGGGCGCTGGGGCACCTTGAGCTGGGGAGGGGGCTGAAGATGTGGCAGCTGCTGGACTGGAGGGCTGAGCTGTGCCCTTACCTGTTTCCTAGCGACACGCTCGACAGTGTCTCTGAATATGGCCCCTCATCCCACATCCATAACATATAGGCAACTTCGTGTAGTAAACCCCCGAGTGCATCTACCTACACTTGGGACACGGGGATCTCTGCTGCTGCTGAGACCTCTCCCCTAACCGACCTCGTTGGTGGAATCCCCTGTTGCCTTGATCGGGCTTGATATGACTCCACTGCTGCTGGCTGGGCCCTGATAGCGGTGCACTGGCTGAAGACTGTGAAATAGACTGGGAAGGTCCTGATGATCCTCCCCTAAAAACTGATCTTCCCCCTCCTAGGGACTCTCCTATGTTGCCCGTAGATCGGGCCTTGCTGTTACTCTCTCTCGCCATTTTGTTCTTTAACTTACGGTCCTCTGTGGCCTGCGCAAAGGCTACCATCCTCCCGTAGTTCATGTCGGAATTCAATGTTGCTATAGAAGCCTCATTAATAGTCAAATGATTAAGAGCCTAAACAAACCGACGCACCCTAGCCTCCATGGTGGGCAACATGTGAATAACATACTTGGACAAGCAGGCAAACTCAATGTGGTACTCCCATACACTTCTATCACCTTGCCTCAGATTTTCAAATTCTGCTTCCCGGGCTGCCCTTGTCTCAGCGGGCAAGAAATGATCAATGAAAGCATCGGCAAACTCACTCCACTTCGCCGGAGGGCGCCCCTCCTCTCGGGAGTCCTCCCATAACTCAAACCATGAATAGGCCACCCCTTTCAGACGGTAGGCAGCCAACTCTACTCCCTCTATCTCAGTCGCTCGCATCACTCTGAGGGTCTTGTGCATCTCATCAATAAAGTCCTGAGGGTCTTCTTCTGAATTGGCACCTGTGAATACCGGAGGGTCTAACTGAAGGAATCGGTTTACCCTGGAACTAGTAGAATCCCCTGGCTGGCTGGATGAACTGGGTCCAATATTTGACCTTTGGGCCTGAGAGGCCACCAACTGAGCCAACATTTGAATAGCTCCCCTAAGATCCCTATCAGAAATGCTAGAACCGAAAGCTGGGATTGGAGACGGGACAGGAGCATTAACGGGAGGTATAGTGGCAACCTCCGTAGTTGTAGGGACTGAGGTAGTTTGTTCTTGAATAGGTGGATCCGGCAGAGTAATAGCAGTGAGGCTACCCCCACCCGCAACATCAATCAGTGACTCATCAATCACTCCTGGGGTGGCATTGGCTCCTTAGCCAGTTCTTGCCTTCTTCTTAGGTGCCATTTACTGAAATGTTGAACAATACACCGGTTAAGAAGTAAACAGTTTCACCGCACGATCCAGAGTATCAAAGAAGGGTGAAATTCCTAAATGTCCGAATAGCCTCCAACTTATAGATGTGGTCGACTTCACACCGATAAGAAGGAATCTACTAGACACGGCTCCAAGACATCCTTGGACACTTTCAAAACCTTAGGCTTTGACACCAAGTTTGTCACGCCCCAACCTCGGGAGGGGCGATCGGCGCTCAATCAAGTGAACCCGACTGAGCAAGCCTTACTGAACACTTTCTACCCCAACTCAAAATAAATGCGAAACTCATGCCTTTGATTAATTTGAACGATAATACACGATGTATACCACATTACTGGTTTATTTCATATCATAAAAATTTACCGTTCATAAGCTAGCTTCATGGATTCTATTAGAGTAACGGCTTAAGGAGCTCACAAGTTTAGGATTACAACATATACATATAGGGAACTCCCCAAAACCCATACATAACCCACACTAGTGTCTTTGGAGCCTCTAAGGATACAACAGATAATCATGACTATGATGGCAATAAGGCCCCGGCTATACCTCAAAAGTGAAAAGCTGTAATAACAAAAGATACACCATGCAGCCCCATGGAAGAATAAGGGGCTCACCGAGATTTCGAGTAGATGAACGCTTCGCTACACCCGGTCGGCATTGTCCGCTATGGAGCCACCTACAATCATAACACGAATGTAGAGCCCCCGGCAAAAGGGACGTCAGTACATTTGAATTGTGCTGGTATGTATAACTGAACACCATTTTACTAGAAAGAACTATCAAATAGATACAAGCAATTAATACGGCAAAAATCAAAGAAGCAATTCATATAATTCTTCATACAATTTCCACAACACAGATTAGGGCTATTCTATCACATGTTCACCACTGTTCTCATCACCACCGCCATCTCGAGGGGATTCCGGTCACGACCCGACTGGCTAGGTCACCTCATTGGAGGCATTACTTTCAATCAATATTTCATTTCCCTTATACGGAATTCAATATCAGCACATTACCACCATGTGTGCGGCATTGTGTCTGATCACGACCCGATCGGCTAGGTCGCCTTGCCTAGGCATTACTCCATTATCATTAGTCAACACCTCCGAATCTTTATTCCACACATATCATAACAATTTCTGGGCACTCATGGACACCATCATCACATCGTTTTCCCCTTTTCAATATTCATTTTACAAGTTGTGATCATAGACACGTATATCAAAGTTAATTCAAGTTGAAATCACAGGTAAGTGAGCACGTAGCTAGCATGAATAATTCTTTGTTTCGATGTTGGCTTGTAGCCCAAGTATTTCAACACATAAGTATTTCAACACATAATTATACTTTTCTTCGTTCTCTAATTATCAAGATTTGTGTATCATTCACATTGAGGCACATTCTTCACGAATATGTATAGTTATATGCGATTCAATTAATGCGTAATGACAATCAATACTCTAGCCATTTTAACTCTTACCATACTTTCGCAATGACAACGGAGCTCAATATCTAATAAAAAGGAGTTTTAGCCATACATACCTCGATAAAGCTTTTCCTTATTCTTTTACAATTTTTCCGGAACTCTTAGCGCTTCGATCTATTGAGCAAGAATTTCAAGTTAAATCGATAATTATAGACGAAATCAAAGTTCTATCTTGGTTCGAGCATATCGTCAAACACTAAAGGTGCATTGTGATCTTAGCCCCTTTTTGTGAGGAATTTCTATCATTTTATACCCCCCAACTGCTTTTTTTTTAGTTTTCTACCTTCCAACAACCTATGGTTTGACATGTATGAAGAGAACATCATTCTTATATTCTTGATTTACTTTTCTATTGGCCCCATGTATCTAAGTGTAGAAATAGGAGCTATGGTTATGAATCTTACCTCTTGGGCATGAGAATTTTGGTGTCTTCTCTTGATTTTCTTCAATTGTTTAGCAAGGATCAAAGATAATTTGATGGGTGATGTTTTCCCCTTTGAGATGCCCTCTCTCTCTCTAAAAATCTCAGAAAACATCCTTAAAATGAGCTATAATGTCCCTTATATCGATGGGGAGTTCGGGTTAAAAATTAGAAAATTGGAGCCCCGATTCAACTATGCGGTCGCATTTGCGATCGCAGAATGAACATGCGGTCCGCATAATGGACCGCAGAATGCCTCCCAAAAATCATACGTTCTAACTCAGTCTGTAGTAAGAATGCGGTCTGCATTCATGTTCTGCGGTCGCAAAGTGCACCGCAGAACTGACCTTCGCAAATTCAAAGGGAAAATATGCGACGACTATGCGGTCCGCATTTTGATTATGCGACCGCATTTTGACCGCATAACTGACTTCAATTTTTAACTAACATTCTGCCTCATTCTGCGGCAGATATGCGGTCCGCATTTCAATTATGCGACCGCATTCTGGACCACATTTCTTGCATTTTTCTGGAAACTTATTCTTGACTTTTTAATGCATTATTCAATCCAAAAAGGCCCGCGCCGCGGCGAGCTTGCGAGCCGCGAAGCATATTTACTAATTTCTAACAAATTATCCTAACTTGGCACCACGTGATCCGGGTTTTTGAGTAGGGATTTCACGGGGCCTTACAAGAATTTTCTTAAAACTACAGCTTCCATGCTAGTATCCAGATGGTACCATTCGAGGCATTGTATAGTAGGAGATGCAGGTTTCCGACATTGGGTGGTTCGAGGTCGGAGAAGAGAAATTGATAGGGCCAGACCTCATGCATCAAGCTATGGAGAAAGTCAATATTATTAAGGAGAGGTTGAAAACTGCTCAGAGTCCCCAAAAGTCGTACTCGGGTGTTCGTCCCAGACATTTAGAGTACAAAGAAGATGATTGGGTATTTTTGAAGGTTTCCCCTGTGAAGGGTATCATGCGGTCTTGAAATAAAGGAAAATTGATTTCGAGGTATGTCGGACCATACAGAATCATTCAGATGATTGGTCAGGTGGCATACAAGCTCGAGCAACCACTCGAGATTTCATTGGTACACCCGGTATTTCATGTGTCTATGTTAAGAAAGGTAGTGGGAGATCCGTTTACTATTGTTCCAATTGAAATAATTGAGGTTAATGAAGAGCTGTCGTATGAAGAAGTTCCAGTTGCCATTCTTGATAGGCAAGTTCGGAAATTGAGAAATAAGGAAATTGCATCCGTGAAATTGTTATGGCGGAAACAGCAAGTTGAGGAAGCCATTTGGGAAGCCGAGGTTGAAATGTAAAAGAAGTACCCACATTTGTTTGAATAGTCATGTAATAGCTCTTATGCATTTGATTCCTATAAACTCTTATCTTTTGATTAGTCTATGTAAAAATTTTCCATTTTAGTTATATATGTTGCCTATATGGCCATGGTTAATCTGGTACAAGTTATGTTATGTCTTTGGAATATGTTTACGCCATTAGGATATGTTTCTAGGGCTCTCTGACAGGTGGATAGGCCTAAATACAAAGGAAACTCTGGCGAAATTATCGGAAATTTAGGGAGTTAACCAAATTTGTAGACTATTAATATGTTTTAGGTTGTAAAGAGCCAGATATTGCATGAAGACTGCTAATAAGTGAACATTGATCCTCATTCGAGGACGAATGATCTTAAGTGGTGGAGGATGTGAGGCCCCGTGAGAATTTCTACTCAAAACTCGAATCTCCTAGTGCCATGTTAGGATCAGGTGTAGAGATTCATAAAATTCATCGCGGCGAGCTTGCTCGCCGCAAATCAGACCCTTTTTGATAGATCGATGCGCTAAAAAGTCAAGAAATAATGTTTTCCAAAAAAGTGCGGTTTTGCGATCGAGAATGCGGTCGTATTTCAGGTATGTGGACCGCATAGTCGCCGCAAAGTGAGTCAGTATGTTGGTCAAATTTTAGGTCAGCGATGCAGTCAATTATGCGATCACATAACCGATATGCAGACCGCATAGTCGTCGTATTGGCAGTTCTGTGGTGCATTATGCGACAACAGAACGGGTATGCGGACCGTATTTCTGCCGCATACCCAGACAGTGTGTTTAGGTTTTTGGGAGCATTTTTGCGGTCCATTATGTGGGCCACATGTCAACTTTGCAACCGCAAATGCGATCGGAGATCTGACTCGGGGGTCCTATTTTCTAATTTATTAAATGCGAACCCCTACTGTTATATCCGGTGCAATAGCTCATTTTGAGCCTACTTCCTGATGCTTTTAGAGTGAGAGAGAGGGGTCTAAGAGAGGGAAAGTACTTCCCATCAAAATTACTCCATGAATCCTTGTTAAATCATTGAAGATAATCAAGTGAGGGACCTAAACCTTCATCCCAAAGGGTAAGACTTCATCACCTCAGCTCTTATTTTTACACATAGCTACAAGGGGTCATTAGTAAGGTAATTTATGGGGATAAGGGGGATTGCATTGAATGCATGTGTTCTTGGAGAATATAGAGAATTATATATAAAAGGCATGGGTAATGGGCTAGTGTAATCTTGCATAAAAGAACCAAAAGGCCTTAATGAACACTAAATGCTCGATAAAATACTCAAGAGAGCCTAGATTATGATCTTTTCCTGATTATGAGTTAAATTGTGCTATATTGCTTAAATAGATTGAAGTGTGAACGTTCTGGAACGTTATAGGATTAAGGAAAGCTCGGTTGAGGTATGTATGGATAAAACCCCATCTTTTAGAAATTGAGCTTTACCGGTCGTTGTGTGAATATGGTAAGATTAAAATTAAATGTTGTGTTGATTGTTATTTCACTTGAATTGGTATTGCAACCTTATATGCGTGGAAGTGTGTTTCAATATGATCAATATGCTATTCTTGATAACTTGAAAAGGTGCAAGGACTATGAATCATGAATTGAAATTCTTATACCTTAAACTGAAATTGAAGCTGCATATGTCGTCCCATCTATGTAAAGTCTCCTCTATGCCTGCAATTTTTATTGCTCTTGTGTGCACTTATTATCTTAAATTACAAATCTAACCTTGAAATTGGGAATGATGTGAAATATGGCCTAGTGCCAAATCTATAACGTGATGGTTTTGGCCCCATGTGCCTATGGAATGATATATGTGAAACAAAGTTGAATCGAGATGATTGATGGAAAAGGGAAACGCCTTGGTAAGGCGGCCTAGCTAATCCGGCCGAGATTGGATGCCATGTCACACACATGGTGGTAATATGTGGATATTGAGACCCGGATAAAAAAGGAAGTGAGATTATGATTGGAGTGTATGTATCAAATGAGGCAACCTAGACGATCCGGTCGAGATCGGACTCTGCTCAAGCTAGCGGTGGATAGCGAACAAGGATGAATAGTATGAAATGCCCCACACTAAAGGCTATGGGAAGATAATGTGAAAAATTGCATTATCCTTCTACATTGATAATGTTGTGATTGTTTAAATCTATTGAGTTATATTTGTGATTTCTTTATGTTTGGTATGAAAGTTCTTTCTAACTAGATGGTGTTTAGTTATATACACCAGTACTATTCCATGGTACTAACGTTCTTTTTTGCCGCGGGCACTACATTTTAAATGAATGTAGGTGGCTCCATAGCGGATAGTGCTGATCTTGTGTAGTAGAGCATCCTATTCTGAAGAATCTTGGCGAGACCCTTCCTCCTTCATGGGGTTATGTTGTACACCTTTTGTGATACATATTCATTTTGACGTATAGATGGGGCCTTGTTTTCGGCGTTGTAATCATTGTCTTTTTTATCTATAGAGGATCTGTAGACGGTGGTGTGGGTTATGTACGGGTATTGGATAGGTAAACAAACCATGTCATAAATTTTGTACTCTTTCTTTCTTCTAAACTATAACCGTACGAAATCGTGGAAGCCTAACTACGGTTTAAGGTTGTGTTATAAAATAAGATATCCATGTTGAATGTACATGTCACGCCCCAACCTCGGGAGGCGCGACCGGCGCTCAATCAAGTGAACCCGGCTGAGCAAGCCTTACCGAACGCTTTCTACCCCAACTCAATATGAATGCAGAACTCATGCCTTTGGTTAATTTAAAAGATAATACACGGTGTATACCACATTACTGGTTCATTTCATATCATAAAGATTTGCCGTTCATAAACTAGCTTCACGGATTCTACTAGAGTTACGGCTTAAAGAGATCACAAGTTTTAGGATTTCAACATATACATATAGGGGACTCCCCAAAACCCGTACATAACCCACACTAGTGTCTTTGGAGACTCTAAAGATACAACAGATAAGCATGACTATGCCAGCAACAAGGCCCCGGCTATACCTCAAAAAATGAAAAGCTGAAATAATAGAAGATACACCATGCAGCCCCATGGAAGAATAAGGGGCTCACTGAGACTTCGAGTAGATGAACGCTCCGCTACACACGGTCTGCACTATCCGCTATGGGGCCACCTACAATCATAACACGAATGTAGCGCCCCTGGAAAAAGGGGAGTCAATATATTTGAATTGTACTGGTATGTATAACTAAACAACATTTTACTAGAAAGAACTATCAAATAGATACAAGCAATTAATACGGGCAAATCAAAGAAACAATTCATATAATTCTTCATGAAATTTCCACAACAACGATTAAGGCAATTCTGTCACAAGTTCACCACTGTTCTAACACACGATCCTAACTTGGCACTACGGGATCCGGGTTTTTGAGTCGGGATTTCACGGGGCCTTACATCCTCCCCCACTTAAGATCATTCATCCTTGAATGAGGATCAAGGTTCACTTATTAATAGTGTTAGTGCAATCTTCCTCTCTTTACAACCCAAAACTGGTTGACAGTCTTCCAGTTTAGCTAATTCCCTAAATTTTTGAAACTTTCTCTAGAGTTTCCTTTGTATTTAGGCCTTATCCACCTGTCAGAGAGCCCCAAAAATACACCATAACACCATAAAAATATTTGCAAAGCATAGTATAACTGGCAACAATGGCCATATAGGCAACCATATTACCAAAAAAGGATGGTTATTACATGATCATTCAAACAAGTGTGGTTATTACACAATTCTAGCCAACACATATGATTTCGAAGGAGCTGAACACATAGAAGTTATTACATGATTATACAAACAAGTGTGGATACTTCTTTTTCATTTCGCCCTCGGCTTCCCAAGTAGCTTCCTCAACGTGCTGGTTCCGCCATAATACTTTTACGGATGCAATCTCCTTACTTCTTAGTTTTCGAACTTGCCTATCAAGAATGGAAACTGGGACCTATTCGTATGATAGCCCTTCGTTTACTTCAATAGTCTCTACGGGAACAATGGAGGACGGATCCCCTACCACCTTCCTTAATATAGACACATGGAAAACCGGGTGTATCAATGACATCTCGGGCGGCAGCTCGAGCTTGTATGCCACCTGACCAACTTTTTGAATAATTCTATATGGCCCGACGTACCTTGGGCTTAACTTTCCTTTCTTTCCGAATCGCATGATACCCTTCATAGGGGAAACTTTCAAGAATACCCAATCATCTTCTTTAAACTCCAAATCTCTGCGACGCATATCCGAGTAGGATTTTTGGTGACTTTGAGCAGTTTTCAACCTTTCTTTAAAGAGCTTGACTTTCTCCATGGCCTGGTGCACGAGGTCCGGCCCTATCTATTCCGCTTCTCTAACCTCGAACCATCCGATGGGAGACCTACATCTCCTACCGTACAATGCTTCGAACGGTGCCATTTGAATACTTGCGTGAAAGTTATTGTTGTAAGCAAATTCTATGAGTGGCAAATGGTCGTTCCAACTTCCCTTGAAGTCAATAGTACAAGCACGCAACATATTCTCAAGCGTCTGAATCGTCCGTTCTGCTTGCCCATCGGTCTGTGGATGAAAAGTTGTGCTAAGGTTCACTTGCGTACCCAAACCCTGCTGAAACTTCTTCCAAAAGTTAGCTGTGAATTGAGCCCCTCAGTCTGAAATGATTGAGACTGGAGTGCCATGTAACCTGACTATTTCTTTGATATACAACTGAGCATATTGCTCCGCCGTGTCGGTAGATTTGACTGGCAAGAAGTGTGCTGATTTTGTGAGTCGATCCACGATTACCCAAATTGAGTCGAACTTGCACGAAGTGCGCGGTAATCCTACCACAAAGTCCATGTTAATCATCTCCCACTTCCACATTGGAATGTCTATGCATTGTGTCAACCCACCAGGCCTTTGATGTTCGACTTTTACCTGTTGACAATTTGGACACTTTGCCACAAATTCCGCCACATCCTTCTTCATGTTGTTACACCAATAAATTTCCTTGAGATCATGATACATTTTTGTAGAACCTGGGTGCACGGAATACCTGGACGTGTGAGCTTCTACCATGATCCTTTCCCGAAGACTATCGATATCAGGAATGCACAGGCGGTCTTGGTACCGTAAGGTACCATCATTCATGCCCAAGGAGAAAGCTGAGGTCTTATGATTGTGAATCCCTTCTTTTAGTTGTGCTAACAATGGATCACTGAATTGCTTTTCTTTCACCTCTACCACAAGCGACGATTCAGCCATATTTCGTATAATTACCCCTCCTTCATCAGAGTCTGCCAGACGAACTCCCAAATTAGTTAGTCGGTGAACTTCCCTAGATAACGACCTCTGGTAGGTCCCCAAATGAACCAAACTTCTCATAAATTTTTGACTAAGTGCATCTGCCACAACATTTGCCTTTCCTGGGTGGTAAAAAATATCCATATCGTAGTCTTTGAGCAACTCTAACCACCTTCATTGTCTCAGGTTCAACTCTTTCTGCTTGAAGATGTATTGAAGGCTCTTATGATCGGTAAATATGTCCACATGGAGCCCATACAGATAATGCCACCAAATCTTTAGTGCAAACACCACAGCTGCTAGCTTTAAGTCATGCGTTGGATAGTTCTTCTCATGATTCTTAAGCTGCCTAGAGGTGTAGGCTATCACCTTGCCCCGCTGCATCAACACACACCCCAGCCCGACTCTTGAAGCATCACAATACACCACAAATCCCTCGGTACCCTCTGGTAGGGCTAACACCGGTGCTGTTGTTAACCTTGATTTCAATTCTTGGAAACTCTTTTCACAAGCATCAGACCATTGGAATTTAACTGCTTTCTGTGTCAATTTTGTCAAAGGAGAGGCAAGAGTAGAAAACCCCTCCACAAACCTTCTGTAATACCCAGCTAATCCCAAGAAACTGCGAATCTCGATTGGAGTAGTAGGTCTAGGCCAATTCTTCACCGCCGCAACCTTCTGCGGGTCAACCATAACTCCTTCCCTGGAAACAACATGACCCAAGAACGCGACAGATTCAAGCCAGAATTCACATTTTGAAAATTTTGCATATAATTGATGTTGCTGAAGAGTCTGCAATACTGCCCTGAGATGGCCAGCATGGTCCTCCCGACTTTGGGAATATACTAGGATGTCGTCAATGAACACTATCACAAAGGAGTCTAGGAAGGGCTTGAAGACTCGATTCATAAGGTCCATGAAAGTTGTTGGGGCATTTGTTAGCCCAAAAGACATTACCATGAATTCGAAGTGTCCGTACCGGGTTCTGAAGGCTGTTTTTGGAATATCCTGCTCCCGTATTTTCAACTGGTGATACCCGGACCGCAAGTCAATCTTTGAGAAACATGCAACACCTTGCAATTGATCGAACAAGTCATCTATTCTTGGCAAGGGATATTTGTTTTTGATTGTGACTTTGTTAAGTTGCCGGTAGTCAATACACATCCGCAGCGATCCATCCTTCTTTCTTACAAACAAGACCGGTGCGCCCCATGGTGACACACTTGGCCGTATGAAACCCTTTTCTAACAAATCCTTCAATTGCTCCTTTAGTTCTTTCAATTCTGCCGGTGCCATCCTGTAAGGTGGAATCGATATAGGCTGTGTGCCTGGCATCACGTCGATCCCAAAATCAATCTCCCTATCTAGTGGAATCCCAGGGAGCTCATCTGGAAAGACATTTGGAAATTCATTCACAACTGGTACGGAATCAAGGCTAGGTGCCTCGGCACTAGCATCTGCAACTCGAACGAGATGATAGATACACCCCTTCTTGATCATTTTTGCGGCCTTAAGGTAGGAAATAAACCGACCTCGAGGCACTACATTATCTCCCCTCCACTCAATGATGGGCTCATTAGGAAATTCGAGCCTGATAGTTCTAGTCCTACAATCAAGTTTGGCAAAGCATGAGTAAAGCCAATCCATTCCCATTATTACGTCAAAATCCACCATTCCCAACTCGATAAGATCGGCCATAGTATCCCTACCACGCACCGTAACAACACAACCCCTATAAACTCGAGCAGCCAAAATTGACTCACCAACTGGGGTAGATACTGAGAATGGCTCATGAAGCTGCTCTGGTTCTATCCCAAATCCCATAGCAACAAACGGGGTAACATATGATAAAGTGGAACTAGGGTCAATAAGCACATACACATCATGAGATTGGACAGTCAGAATACCTGTAACAACATCTGGAGAAGCCTCTGCAGTCTGGCGACTACTCATAGCATAAAATTAGCTGGGACTTCTCGAACTCTGCGCACCACCCCTAGCTACACCCCGCTCTGCGGGCGTTGGGGCACCTTGAGCTGGGAAGGGGCCTGAAGATGTGGCAGCTGCTGGACCGGAGGGCTGAGCTGTGCCCCTACCTATTCCCTGACGAGATGCGCGATAGTGTCTCTGAATATGGCCCCTCATCCCACATCCATAACATATAGGCAACACCGTGTAGCAGACCCCCGTGTGCATCTTCCCACACTTGGGACACGGGGATCTCTGTTGCAGCTGAGACCTCTCCCCTAACCGGCCTCGCTGGCGGAATCCCCTGTTGCCCTTACCGGGATTGAAACGACTCCACTGCTGTTGGCTGGGCCCTAATAGCGGTGCACTGGCTGAAGACTGTGCAACAGACTGGGAAGGTCCTGATGATCCTCCCCTAGAAGCTGATCTTCCCCCACCTAGGGACTCTCCTATGTTGCCCGTAGATCGGGCCTTGCTGTTACTCTCTCTCGGCATCCTGTTCTTCAACTTACGGTCCTCTGTGGCCTAAGCAAAGGCTACCATCCTCCCGTAGTTCATGTCACAATTCAATGCTGCTGTAGAGGCCTCATTAATAGTCAAATGATTAAGACCCTGTACAGACCGACGCACTCTAGCCTCCATGGTAGGCAACATATGAATAGCATACTTGGACAAGCGGACAAACTCCATGTGGTACTCCCATACACTTCTGTCACCTTGCCTCAGATTTTCAAATTCTGCTGCCTGGGCTGCCCTTGTCTCAGTGGGCAAGAAATGATCAATGAAAGCATCGGCAAACTCACTCCACTTCGTCGGAGGGCGCCCCTCCTCTCGGGAGTCCTCCCATAACTCAAACCATGAATAGGCCGCCCCTTTCAGACGGTAGGCAGCCAACTCTACTCCCTCTGTCTCATTCACGCGCATCACCCCGAGGGTCTTGTGCATCTCATCAATAAAGTCCTGCGGGTCTTCTTCTGAGTTGGCACCCGTGAATACCGGAGGGTCTAATAGAAGGAACCTGTTTACCCTGGAACTAGTAGAATCCCCTAGCTAGCTGGATGAACTGGGTGCAATATTTGACCTTTAGGCCTGAGAGGCCACCAACTCACCCAACATTTGAATAGCACCCCTAAGATCCCCATCAGAAATGCTAGAACCGGAAGCTGGAACTGGAGGCGGGACAGGAGCCTCATTGGGAGGTATAGTGGTACCCTCCGTAGTTGTAGGGGCTGAGGTAGTTTGTTCTGGAATAGGAGGATCTGGCAGGGTAATAGCAGGGCGGATACCCTCACCCGCAACATCAATCGGTGAATCAACCACTCCTGGGGTGGCATTGGCTTCTTGGCCAGTCTTTGCCTTCTTCTTAGGTGCCATTTACTGAAAGATTGAACAACACACCGATTAGGAAGTAAACAATTTCACCGCACGATCCAGAGTATCAAAGAAGGGTGTTATTCCTAAATGCCCAAATAGCCTCCAACTTATAGATGTGGTCGACTTCACACCGATAAGAAGGACTCTACTAGACACGGCTCCAAGACATCCTAGGACACTTTCAAACCTGAGGCTCAGATACCAAGTTTGTCACGCCCCAACCTCGGGAGGCGCGACCGACGCTCAATCAAGTGAACCCGACTGAGCAAGCCTTACCGAACGCTTTCTACCCCAACTCAATATGAATGCGGAACTCATGCCTTTGGTTAATTTGAACGATAATACACGGTGTATACCACATTACTAGTTCATTTCATATCATAAAGATTTTGCCGTTCATAAACTAGCTTCACGGATTCTACTAGAGTTACGGCTTAAGGAGATCACAAGTTTTAGGATTTCAACATATACATATAAGGGACTCCCCAAAACCCGTGCATAACCCACACTAGTGTCTTTGGAGACTCTAAAGATACAACAGATAAGCATGACTATGCCAGCAACAAGGCCCCGACTATACCTCAAAAAATGAAAAGCTGCAATAACAGAAGATACACCATGCAGCCCCATGGAAGAATAAGGGGCTCACCGAGACTTCGAGTAGATTAACGCTCCGCTACACACGGTCTGCACTGTCCACTATGGGGCCACCTACAATCATAACATGAATGTAGCGCCCCCGGCAAAATGGGCATCTGTACATTTGAATTGTACTGGTATGTATAACTAAACACCACTTTACTAGAAAGAACTATCAAATAGATACAAGCAATTAATACGGGCAAATCAAAGAAACAATTCATATAATTCTTCATACAATTTCCACAATACTGATTAAGGCAATTCTGTCACACGTTCACCACTGTGCTCATCACCACCGCCATCTCGAGCGGAGTCCGGTCACGACCCGACCGGCTAGGTAACCTCATTGGAGGCATTACTCTCAATCAATAATTCATTTCCTTTATTCGGAATTCAATATCAGCACATTACCACCATGTGTGCGGCATGTTGTCCGATCACGACCCGATCGGCTAGGTCACCTTCTTGGAGGAATTACTCGATTCTCATTTGTCAACACCTTCAAATCTTTAGCCCACACATATCATAACAATTCCTGGGCACTCATGGCCGCCACCACCACATCGTTTTGCCTTTCCAACATTGGTTTTACAAGTTATGATCATTGGCACATATATCAAAGATAACTCAAGTTGCAATCACAAATAGTGAGCACATAGCTAGCGTGAATAATTCTTTGTTTTAGTGTCGGCTTATAGCCCAAGTATTTCAACAAATAATTATACTTTTCATCATTCTCTAATTATCAAGATTGGCACGTTATTCACATTGAGGCACATCCTTCACGAATATGTATAGATATATGTAAATCAATTAATTTCGCAATAACAATCAATACACTAACCAATTCAACTCTTACCACACGTTCGTAAGCACCAACGGAGCTCGATTTCTAACAGAAGGGGGTTTTAGCCATACATACCTTAACAAAGTCTTTCCTTATTCTTTTATAATTTTCCCGGAACTCTTAGAGCTTCAATCTATTGAGCAAGAAATTTCGAATTAAAAATTGAGAATTAGAGATGAAACTGAAGTTCTAGCTTGGCTCGAGCATATCATCAAATACTAAAGGTGCATTGTATCTTAGGCCCCTTTTTGTGAGGAATTTCTATCATGTTATACCCCCAATTGCCTCCTTTTTAATTTTACTACTTTCTAATACTCTATGGTGGCATACATGCAAGATATTAATTCTCATACCCATGAATTACTTCCCTAATGGCCCCATATGGCTAAGTATACAAATATGAGCTGAGGTGATGGAGCCTTACCTCTTGGGATGAAGATTCAGGAGCCTTTCCTTGATTTTCTTCAATGATTTAGCCCAATCTTATGGAATAATTTGATGGGAGACTTTCCCTCTCTAAGGAACCTCTTACTCTCTCTAGAATTGCTCAGATGAATGCTCAAAATGAGCTAAAACACCGGTTATATCGATAGGGAAGTCGGTTTAAAAATTAGAAAATTGGAGCCCCGAGTCAACTATGCGGTCGCATTTGCGATCGCAGAGTAAACATGCGGTCCGCATAATGGACCACAGAAGGCTCCCCAGAAACTAAACATTCTGACTCGGTCTGTGGTAATAATGCGGTCCGCATTCATGTTCTGCGGTTGCAAAGTGCACCGCAGAATTGACCTTCGCAAATTGAAGGGAAAATATGCGACGACTTATGCGGTCCGCATTTTTGATTATGCGACCGCATTTCGACCGCATTTCTGACTTCAATTTTAACCAACATTCTGCCTCACTCTGCGGTAGCTATGCGGTCCACATTTCAATTATACGACCGCATTCTGGACCGCATTTCTCACGTTAATTCTGGAAACTTATTCTTGACTTTTTAATACATCATTCAATCCAAAAAGGTCCGCGCCTAATTTACTAATTTCTAACACACAATCCTAATTTGGCACTACGGGATCCGGGTTTTTGAGTCGGGATTTCATGGGGCCTTACAGTTCTAATTAAACTCAACGAAATCGGATCCCATAATCATATTGAGTTGGTTAGGTAATGTTCGGGTAAGGCTTGCTCAGTTGTGTTCACTCGATTGAGTGCCCGTTGCGCCTCCCGAGGTTGGGGCATGACAAAAAGTATCCACTGTAATAGAAGCGCCTATCCGAGGCCGCATGACCGAAGACATCCTTGAATTCAGTGAGGAGGATTTCGAGACCCTTGATGCAACAACATAATGATGTACTGGTAATTTCATTTCTTTTATGTAACATTCGAATTAAACTTGTGCTCGTGGATCCAGGTAGCTCGACCATCGTAATCAGGCCAAAGGTAATAGAATAGCTTGGGTTGCTCGATCAGATCGTACCTATCTCCCCGGATCCTCCACGGCTTTAACATGGATGGTGAAGTAAAGAAAGGAGAGATCGCCTTCCTGATTGACATGTTCGGTACAGTCCAGGACAAAAAGTTCCATGTCATCGGCGGTGACATGTGGTACAACGCATTGCTTGGCAGGCCATGGATAAATAGCATAAGGGCGATACCATCAACTCTACACAATATGATGAAGTTTTCAACAAAGGACGGTATAACAACCGTATATGGAGAACAACATGCAGCGAAAGATGTTTGCAGTTCACTAGGAGTCGTTGAATCCTGTACATTCTACCTCATATGAGTCGGGAAGCGTACATACCACTGATGGTGATGAAAAAGATTTCTTTGCCCCTTAAACTTTTGTTGCCCCCAAAGAGTCAGATTCAATAAAATCGACACTTGAAGAGTTAGAGCAAGCTATTTTGATCAAACATCTTCCATATCTGAAGGTATACCTGGGAACGGAATTAACCCCCGAAGTCAGGAAAATATTCATTCAATTCCTTATTAATAACATCGACTGTTTCTCTTGGTCCCACATAGATATGATAGGAATCCCACCGGAAATAACCACTAATCGACTAAGTGTCAACCCCGGATTCAAACCGGTGAAGCAAAAAAGAAGGCCCCAGTCCGAAGTAAAACACGCATTCATTAAGGACATGGTAACAAAACTCCGAATGGCTAGCCATTGTAGCAGTAGTGCCAAAAAAGGGAAATAAGTTAAGGATGTGCGTAGATTATAAAGACTTAAATAATGCGTGCCACAAGGATTCATTCCCATTATCTAACATCAATTGTCTGATCGATGCCACGGCTGGCCACGAGACATGCACTTTTCTCGATGCCAACTTGGGGTATAACAAGATTCAGATGAACCCCGAGGATAGGGAAAAGACTTTGTTCATCACGAAGTATAGTACCTACTATTACAATGTAATTCCATTTGGGTTGAAAAACGTGGGGGCTACGTACCAACATCTGGTTAGTAAAATGTTCGAGCATTAAATAGGCAAATCCATGGAAGTTTATATCAATGACATACTAGTTAAGTCCCTACGTGTAGAGGACCATTTGACTATTTTTCAGGAAACATTCGACATCCTTAGAAGTTACAACATGAAGCTTAATCCCGAGAAATGTGCCTTCGTAGTGGGTTCAGGCAAATTCTTAGGCTTTATGGTGTCGAACAGGGGGATCGAGATCAACCCCGATAAAATCAAGGCCATCGAAAAAATCAAGGTTCTAAATAATGTAAAGGCCGTGCAACGCCTGACGTGACTGATAGCGGTTCTGGGCAGATTAATATCAAGGTCATCAGACATGAGTCATCATTTCTTCTCTTTTCTCAAAAATAAAAGCAATTTCGAACGTGTTTAAAGTGAAAATGGTAATAACAATTAAATTTCATTTTGGGATTCTAAGAATACGTGATCTATTTTTATGCTAGTTGTTAGGCAGTTGATGTTATGTGAAAGACTTAAAAATGAAATTGGAGTTTGATAACAAGGTGATAACCAAACCGAAAGGTTAGTAATCGTGGCCTCGAGCTTGTCGATTCAGGGGCCTCGAGGTCGATTATGAGGCTCGGCAGGAGTTATCGAAGGTAATTAATTAACGACTAACATTTATGATAAAATTAATGATGGCACTTTATGTCTAATAAGGTGCAATAAATGAAGAGCAATAAATGAAGACAATAAATGGATGAAATACTATCAAGAGAATGTGTTAGATAGTAGAGAGAATGTTCTTGTATATTTAGTGTGGAGGAACATATGTTTACAAAATGACAAGGATCCCCTTTATATATAATGGGGGATCCCAATATAGTACAAAATAAATTAATTACAAAGATATGTTTATGGAACAACTAGTTGACGCCCTAATTGGAGCAACAACAACAATCAAGGAGGGTGAAATAATAGCGAAAATCAAGGCAACCGGGGGCAAGGTTTTCAAAGGCACCCCATGTACCAACAACTGAACAATCCACCTCCATTTGAATCTCAAGGGTCTAGTTCTTTGGGTAATGATATGTGAAGGATAGAAATGATGTTAGAACAAATGATGAAGAAGAACCAAGACTCCGATGCTCAATTCACTTCCCACAATACCTCTATTCGGAACTTGGAGGTACAATTAGGCCAAATTTCTCAATCGTGGAATACTTGACCTAATGGTGCTCTACCATGTGATACAGTAGTAAACCCGAAGGGAGGTAACAATTACATGATGGTGGTTACAACAAGAAGTGGGAGAGGCGGTGATGTGTATGCCTTGAAAGGAAATCAAATTGTGGATGATGATGTTGGGTTCCAAGAAGATGTAACTCCTATGATAGTTGAAGATGTGGTTGAGACCATTGTGAACAACAAAGTGAGGAAAGATATTGATGAGGCCGAGGTGGAAACACAAGATGCCGTGAACCCGTCTCGGGAACACGTGATTGATATACCCAAGCCAGTGGTGCCCAAAGCCAAGGCAGCTTTTCTTAGACCACCTCCACCTTATCCTCAACGGTTAGCAAATCAAAAGAGTGATAATCAATTCAAAAAGTTCATTGACATGATGAAGAGCCCTTTGGTTGAGGCACTCGATCAAATGCCGGAGTATGAAAAGTTTATGAAAGATTTGGTAACAAAGAAGAGGTCAATGGAGTGCAAAACAATTAAGATGACTCATCAAGTGAGTGTTATCATGCATTCTATGGCCTCAAAACTTGAGGACCCCGAAGCTTTTACTATTGCTTGCACTATCGGTAGTGCGGATTTTGCCAAGGCCCTTTGTGATTTGGGGGCTAGGATAAATTTGATGCATTATTCGGTCTTCAAGACTTTGAGAATTAGGAAACCTAGGCCAACCTCAATGAGACTTGAAATGGCGAATCCATCAATGAAGCGACCCTTGGGCATAATTCATGATGTTCTTGTTCGTGTTGATAAATTCATATTGCCGGCCGACTTTGTCATATTGGATTGTGAGGTGGACTTTGAAGTGACGATTATTCTTGGGAGACCTTTCCTAGCTACGGGGAAGGCCTTGGTTGATATTGAAGAGGGTGAGTTGACATTCCGAGTGGGAGATGAGAAGGTGGTATTCCATGTTTGCAAATCAATGTGACAACCCAATATCACGGAGGTGTGTTCATTTGTGGACATTGTCACATCTGTGATAGTGGATGACACAAGTTCCATGATAAATGTTGAAAATCCTCTTGAGGTCAAGCTTCTTAACATGGATGTCAATGATGATGCTAGTAGAGTGGATTGCATGATTGCATTGCATGGTATGGGTTCATATTCATATGAGACTAGGAAGTTATCTTTGGATCTTGAAAACCGCAAAACTCCACCAACAAAGCCATCGACTGTGGATCCACCGGTGGTGGAGTTGTAGCCACTTCCTCCACATCTCAGGTATGAATTCTTGGGTTCAAATTCTACTTTACATTTTTTTTTATCTTGCCTAACTAACGTGCAGGTTGACGCCACTCTGGCGATTCTCCAAAAGTGCAAGAAGGAGATTGGATGGACATTAGACGATATTCGGGGTGTAAGCACCACCTTTTGCATGCATAAAATCATCTTGGAGGAGGATGCAAGGCCTTCACTTGAACGTCAAAGAAGACTAAATGAGGCGATACAATAAGTGGTAAAGAAAGAGGTTATGAAGTGGCTTGATGCTGGTGTGGTTTATCAAATTTTTGATAGCTCATGGACATCTACGGTCCAATGTGTACCAAAGAAAGGAGGGATAACGATGGTGACAAATGACAACTATAAACTTATTTCCACTCGGACCATTACCGGGTGGAGAGTTTGTATGGACTACCAGAAACTCAACAAGGTGACCCACAAGGTTCATTTCCCCTTGCCATTCCTCGATCAGATGCTTGATCCCCTTGCGGGGCGAGCTTTCTATTGCTTTTTGGATGGGTACTCAGGCTACAATCAAATCTTAATTGCCTCGGAGGACCAAGAGAAGACCACATTTACATGCCCCTATGGTACATTTTCTTTCTCCCGGATTCGGGTTGTGCAATGCTCCGGCGACCTTCCAACGTTGCATGATGGCTATTTTCACCGACATGGTGGAATACATATTGGAGGTCTTTATGGAAGACTAAAGTGTGGTTGGTGATTCCTTTGAAGAATGCTTTGTAAATTTGGATAGAGTCTTCGCCCGATGTGAAGAAACTAACCTCGTTCTCAATTAGGAAAAATGCCATTTTATGGTTGAAGAAGGTATAGTGTTGGGTCACAAAATTTCTAAGCATGGGATTGAGGTAGACAAGTATAAGATTGAGGTGGTTTCAATGCTCCCTCCCCCTACTTCTGTCAAAGGGGTGAGGAGTATTCTTGGGCATGTCGGGTTCTACCGGCGGATTATCAATGATTTCTCGAAGGTTGTAAATCCACTTTTCAAGTTGCACGAGAAAGATGCCAAGTTTGTTTTTGATGAAAAATGCATGGAGACCATTGAACTTATAAAGCACAAGTTGACCACAACTCCTGTCATCATCGCACCTAATTGGAGTTTGCCCTTTGAACTAATGTGTGCTGCAAGTAACGTTGCGGTGGGGGTGGTGTTAGGTCAAAGAGTTAGCAAAATGTTCCATCCTGTGTACTATGCAAGCAACACTATGAATAAAGCTTAACGGAATTACATGGTGACAGAAAAGGAATAGTACGAAATTGTATTTTCCATGGAAAAATTTAGGCCATATCTTATGGGGGCCAAGGTAATTGTGCACACAGACCATGCCGCCCTTAGGTATTTGATGACCAAGAAGGATTCCAAGGCAATATTCATGAGATGGGTGTTACTTCTTCAAGAATTTGACTTAGAAATAGTGCACTGGAAGCGAAGTGAGAACCAAGTTGCGGACCATTTGTCTCGGTTGGCGGAAAAAGGGAGGCCATGTGACGACCTTGAGATAAATGATACATTCCCCGACGAGCAACTTCTTTCCGTGTCAATGTGTGACATGCCATGGTTCGCGGACATTGCCAACTTCATTGTGACCGGAATTGTCCCGTGCGAGCTCTCTTCCAACCAAAGGAAGAAACTCAAGCGGGGTAGTTTGGATTTTTATTGGGATGATCCGTATTTGTTTAAGATTTGCACGGATGGTGTGATTAGAAGATGTGGCCATCATGGAGGGGTGAGGACGACTTCGAAGGTTTTGAGTTGTGGTTTCTATTGGACGACTTCGCTTAAGGATGCTTGTGATTTGGTAAAGAGATGTGATGCATGCCAAAGAGCCGGCAGAATTTCAGAAAGGGATGAGATGCCCCTCAATACGGTTCTCGAGGTGGATATTTTTGATGTTTGGGGCATCGATTTCATGGGTCCTTTCGTCAGCTCTTGTGGGAACACTTATATTCTCATGGCGGTGGACTATGTCTCAATGTGGGTTGAATCCGTGGCTTTACCCAACAATGAAGCCTAGAGTGTTGTGGCATTTTTGAAAAAAGTATCTTCACAAGGTTTGGCACTCCTCGTGCTATCATTATTGATGGGGGGTCTTACTTTTGCAACAAGGCTTTTAATTCATTGCTTGCCAAGTATGGAGTAAATCAAAAACTGACCACCCCCTATCATCCTCAAGCTAGTGGTCAAGTGGAAGTCTCCAACCAAGAAATAAAGAGTATCTTGTCCAAGACGGTAAATGCTAATAGGACCGATTGGTCGAAAACGTTGGATGATGCTTTATGGGTGTACCGGACGGCTTACGAGACCCCAATTTGTATGTCCTCGTACCGGTTAGTGTTTGGAAAAGCTTGCCATCTTCACGGTGGAATTGGAGCAAAAATATATGTGGAACTTGAGAAAGTTAAACTTGGAATGGGATGCTGCGGCGAATCTATGTGTTGTGCAACTTAATGAGCTTGATGAGTTTAGATTTCATGCCTACTCCAGCTCGTCCTTGTATAAGGACTTGATAAAGTATCTTTATGAAAAATATGCTCGGGAAAAGGAATTCGAAGTTGGTGATATGGTTCTCCTTTTCAACTCCCGGTTACGTCTTTTTCCGGGAAAGCTCAAATCAAAGTGGAGTGGGCCATTCGAAGTTGTATTCGTGACCCCATTTGGTGCTCTTGATCTAAGGAACAAGGATGGTGAAATATTCAGAGTCAATGGCCATCGTGTAAAGCATTATCTTGGGAAGATTGATGATAGCCACATGGTGCCTATGGTACATTTTAAATGATGTGTTGGTAACCCGCGTCGTGCCGCGATGTTAAATCAGGCGCTTCTTGGGAGGCAACCCATATCTTTTTCTTTCTCTTTGATTTTCTTTGTAGTTTAGGATTTCTGAGCTAATTGGTTGTGAGATGTTGCAGGGATTGTGTTGATGCAGTGAAAAACAAGTTAGAACAAATTGAACAGTCTTTGAAGTTTGCCAGTGCAGCCGCGGTGCACTTTTGCGCGGTCCGCACTAGCATGGTCCAAATGTGGTGGTCTCTGAAGTTTTCCACCGCGACCGCATTCCATCTAGTACGGTCCGTGGTCGGCCTCCGCGGTCGTGATTTCTTTTGTGCGGTCCGCGGAACCTGCCTACTGAAACTTCAATGGAACAAATCCAGCGGGGTTCGCGGTCGCTTTTGTGCGGCCGCGCTGGTAGGTGAGTATGGGTCCCATTGTTTGTCTATAAATAGACCCCAAGGTCAACCTTTTACCGTTTTCGATCTCTGGACTTTCAAAGGCTAAAAATTACTGTTCACCCTTTACCGAGTCCAAGATTCTTGCTTAAGATTGTTTAAATTGCACTTCATCTTTACATCTGGTAACGTTTCACTCATCTCTTGTTCATTTAGTGATTAATTTTTGTTTTATTTTCTTACATTTGGCCCATAACTTATGTTTCTTCCAATTTTTCTTTATTTTGTTAGTTTAGATTAGTTTTCATGTTAGTTCTGGGCTGCTTAATGAGCATATTAAGTGGGAAAATGAGTAGGAACAAAGTAGGTGTAAAAACTTGAACAAGAATGGCAAAAATGCAACCCTAACTTAGTGCCCGTAAACCCTAGTTTTCGCGGCCCGCGGTCACCTTAGTGCAGTCCGCGATGCCCTGACACTGTCAGTGTTGCCTTTCTGTGCGGGCTGCGGTGTTCATTGACTGCAAGTTGACTTGTTCCAGCGTGGCCACATTGCACTTTTGCGCGGTCCGCACTGGACCACCGCAGCCGCGGCCCCATTTTGTGCGGGCTGCGGTGGGCAGATTTCGAGAACTGATATTCTAGGCCTTTGCCCAGCGAAGACCCCTAGGATAATTCAGGTTACAAATCACAGATAAATGAGCACATAGCTAGCATGAAAAATTCTTTGTTTCAATGTCGGCTTATAGCCCAAGTATTTCAACAAATAATTACACTTTTCATCATTCTCTAATTATCAAGATTGGCACGTTATTCACGTTGAGGCACATCCTTCACGAATATGTATAGATATGTGCAAATCAATTAATTTCGCAATAACAATCAGTACACTAGCCACTTCAACTCTTACCACACGTTCGTAAGCACCAACGGAGCTCGATTTCTAATAAAAGGGGGGTCTTAGCCATATATACATCAATAAAGCTTTTCCTTATTCTTTTACAATTTTCCGGAACTCTTAGCGCTTCGATCTATTGAGCAAGAAATTCAAGTTAAATTGAGAATTAGAGACGAAACTGAAGTTCTAGTTTGGTTCGAGCATATCATCAAACACTAAAGGTGCACTATGACCTTAGGCCCCTTTTTGTGAGGAATTTCTATTATTTTGTATCCCCAATTGCCCTTTTTTTTTAAATTTTAGTACTTTCCAATACTCTATCGTGGCATTCATGCAAGAGATTCATTCTCATATCCATGAATTACTTCCCTAATGACCCCATATGGCTAAGTATACAAATATGAGCTGAGGTGATGGAGCCTTACCTCTTGGGATGAAGATTCAGGAGCCTTCACTTTATTTTCTTCAATGATTTAGCCCAATCATATGAAATAAATTGATGGGAGACTTTCCCTCTCTAAGAAACCTCTTCCTCTCTCTAGGAATGTTCAGAAGAATGTTCAAAATGAGCTAGAACACCGATTAGATCGATATGGAAGTCGGGTTAAAAATTAGATAATTGGAGCCCCGAGTCAACTATGCGGTCGCATTTGCGATCGCAGAGTAAACATGCGGTCCGCATAATGGACCGCAGAATGCTCCCCCAAAAACTAAACATTCTGACTCGCTCTGCGATAAGAATGTGGTCCGCATTCATGTTCTGCGGTCGCAAAGTGCACCGCAGAACTGACCCTCACACAAGTCAAAGGAAAATATATGACGACTATGCGGTCCACATTTCGATTATGCGACCGCATTTTGACCGCATTACTGACTTCAATTTTAACCAACATTCTGCCTCACTCTGCGGCAGATATGCGGTCCGCATTTCGATTATGCGACCGCAGTCTGGAACGCATTTCTTGCATTTTTCTGGAAACTTATTCTTGACTTTTTAATACATTATTCAATCCAAAAAGGTCCGCGCCGCGGCAAGCACCAATTTCTAACACATGATCCTAACTTGGCACCACGGGATCTAGGTTTTTGAGTAGGGATTTCACAGGGCCTTACATCCTCCCCCACTTAAGATCATTCATCCTCGAATGAGGATTTTTGAAAATCAGTTGGTTTGAAAAACTTGATATGCAGACTCTCAAAATTTTCACTAACTCCCATAGTTTTAGAAAAAATTTCGCCAGAGTTTCCTTTGTATTATGGACATATCTACCTGTCAGAGATCCCCCGAAACACATTTCCAAGAACCATTACACAACTCCTATTATCCCTACAACTGGTATACAATTCATTTCCTCAACACTTGCACATATTCAATCACATGACACGTTCTTGCACATAGTTTGATTACTACAATGAATCCCATATGCTTTAACCTCTTCGATTCACTATACTCACGTAAATTAATCATTATCAACCTATATTATCATTAATCATTAACTTATTACCAGAGTTCTTACAAATCTTTCATTTACCAGAAAGGGTATGCACATGACTCAAATAATCACAACACATACAATTTTCGGCACAACTTGAAGAATTCCAATAGTAAAGCATTTAGGGGAGATATGGGGTGCCTTTGCACCAAATGAAACACAACATCAGTTTGCTTAGAGATAAAAATTCGCACGATCGCTACTAGACTTGTTCAAATGTATGGGGATATTCTTCTTTCATTTCATCTTCTTCTTTCCAAGTGGCTTCCTCAACTTGATAAAGCACCACAATATTATACATCGATGAAAAGGACCTCGGCATTGCAAATACTACTTTGTCACGATGATACCTAGGCATGGACCGCACATTTTTAAATCATAACACCTAGAAGGTACCTTTAAAATCAAAACCAACTGCTATGCAATCAAGAGAAAATACTTTTATCTTCACAATACTCTCGGCCTTCAATGGCCTCTTATATCAACAGACGTCGCCAGAATACATTCACATGAACAATTCCGACCCCTAAACTTAGTTAGCGAGGATAACAATTAGATATCTTGCATAATCTAACTATCACTATCTTCACCTTTGATAATTTCCACCAAAATGATACACAATTGATCTCCACTTACTTTCCTAGACATAGACATGTGAATTCACAGAATATATGGCAACAGCCATGGGAACACTTCATACTCCTAGTGCGGCCTATTGTGGAATAAACTTATGCTACCTCTATTATCAACTCACATACTTTTTCAGGGGAAAACATTGAAAATAGTCTGCTCACCCTCCAACTCTAGGGCTCTAGGTGAACACTCCCACTAAACCCTTGATGACCTTCAATGATTACCCTAAGATGTGTTATCATAAATTGACCATAAAATTACCTATCCAATATACATATGATCACACTATGAAGCTCCATCTTTGGCTCGTCTCAATTTACAATACCCAATGGATCGAATACAGTGAGGAACAACAGAGTTCACGATCAAGCTGGAGTTATTCAGGAATCCATTAATGTGCTGAGCGGAGCATTTCATGAGGTTATATGCCAAGAGACACAGAAGGTTACTTTTTAACAATACTGACATGGTCAATTATTACGAGGACATCAATTATTAGACAAATAAGTCATAGGGGTAACTCATACATTGGCAATAAGAACCACTAAGGAGGAATACTCGAGCACGTGAATCACTCATTTTCTAGAGTGTAGGGAAAAATCCATTTATTAAGAATAAGAATACTCTGGCACCTTGAATGTGATACTGGTTTCAAAATACATGCAGTTGAATTACACTCTTAACATTACTTGACACACGAAATCTATGCCACAAGCCCGCGAGGATGAAAATAAGTTGAACGCTTATGAGATTATCATATTTCAGACATCTTAACCCTTCCTGATAATTGATCATATACGAGGGAACTAAAGATACGACCAAACTTGTCTTTCAAATAGATATGCTAATGATATGTGCAAAAATCTGAAGGCATCTAATATCATCCTTTTCTCAAGTAAAACCACAAAGCTCGGACATCTAAATGTTGGGATGAAATCATGTACAGGTTAGAGGCGTTCTAATGGTTAACATGATGCTCCAGGGAGAAAAGCAAATGACACTCCTATCCTCCCAGGGAGGTATAATTCCAAGGGTAGCAAAACTATCCTCATATGGAACTGATATGGTCAATTATTCTAGAAGTCGAGTGAGAAGAAAGTCGCGTAACTCAACCAATCCGGCCCATTTAAGACTTTGGAAAAAGGTTATACACTTTGGTTTGAAATCATGGCAATTGAATCTCGAACTTCAAGGAAAATCATTACTTTTGAAACCCAAGAGACAAGCCCCCGTAGCCCTAGAAAATCAATAACAATGACGAGAGGGTAGTTAAAACCATTACGAGCTGTTATAGAACAAGGCCTCAAAGTGCCCACATGGATAAGTTTGAAAGAATGAGCCATCGTAATGCATTTATAAGGAATAAGCGACCTTGGTCATCTAGTCAAGGGACAAGCAAAGCAGGTAAATAATCGTTAGAAGAGCATCTACAAGGAGTACCAGCATAGGTTATTGATTCTTAACAAAGGAATATGTCTCCACTCTTGATGCTATAAGACTTTCTCCTTAGATGCCATAAAACATAAAATGAGAGTTATCAGATGAAAAATGGATGGTAAGGCATCACGATTAAGAGGACCACTTGGAATCGACAAGCTTAAACAGAGTTGAAAACATTATAAGTCTGTAGAAAAGGGGAAATTTACCCACTCCCAGGGTGTTTGTAGAGTACATAAAAGTTAGGTTAATTAAATC
>MU767372.1:169596-202370 GCA_026770625.1 Nicotiana glauca | reverse complement strand
GAAAATTCTGGAATTTGATGTTTTTAAAAAGGATTTTTAAATCGGTAATCTAATTGGCTGGCCTGACAGCGGTGTTCGGCGCCACAACGACCCTTAGTGGATTTTGGGTCGTGACAGTAATGGCATGTGTCGCGCCCCTTTTTTCCCCTCCTTGCGGGGAAGTTCGGGTTTCGACATTCATGGGGGAACATTTTATTTCCTTTTGGGAATTGGGTATTTTGAAGAGTCGCCACCTAACGTATTATGGTGTGTTAGGGCACCTAGCTTTTGACTAGTTTGCATTACTAGATATTAGGGTAAGGGCTCAAAATAACATTAAGGGGAAGGTGTTAGGCACCCCTCGCTGTCCACAACGGTGGGTCCCAGCCGAACTTAAACTATATGAATTAGTCGATTAACAAACAAGAAAGTATTTTAAAATAAAGTAGCTTTCCCCATTTAAACATGATCAAGGAAGTTCAGATAATGAAGGTAGAGAGATTTGGACAGCTTATGTATATGTAAAGGAGGTTCAGAGAATTTAAACACATATGGGAATTGGGAAAGGGGAATCTTAGGTTGGTTAGCCTACAGGATCATACCCATGCAATGCCTGGTAATCAATCCTCAATGAGGGGTTACACGTGACATTAGCGCGCAGGTCATCATATCCTTACTACCCCATTCCCTCCCCTTGGGCATAGCCTAAAGCGTTCTAGCAACCTTAAGATATATCCTATGCGTGTACTACCCGTCCCTTCCTTGTGGACTTGGAGGTATTTAGGACCACTAATTTAGGTAGTTCTAGACTATCCTAAGGTACTTTAAGGAGAAAAATCTAGGCAACAACCAAAACAATTAGGACTGGACTAAAGATAGAACAATTAAAGGCTCAAGTTTTACCTCTACAAATAGAGCAAGCAAATGCACGTCTTTTCGAATATTTAAGAGAAGCCCTAGAACAGGATATCTAGGTGAGCGGAGAATATGTAGTATTGAGCTAAGACCAAAGTGTAAAAAAACTTAATCAATATGCCTACTGATTTTAGACCTATTGAATAGTGGCAGTCAGAAATAACAGAGCATAGTTTTATAGTTTTGTAGGATTTTAGTTGCCCTACAGGCTTGCCTAGGTGTATAATATTGATGTCCTACAAGCATGGTATCTAATCATTAATCAGGAGTGCGGTAAATTAGTAAACAAGTTTAGGCAAGCAGTTTTTGTCCTATAGGCATGCTGTCTATGTGTAATGACTGATTTAGATTTTCATAAATCGGTTTTCAAATAACCATATAGGCATAATATCTAAATGCAGTAATTAACTCAAGACTTTATTGACATGCAGGAACTATTTTAAACTTTGGCAACACGTAACGTTTTTTTTTTTCAAAAAGACTTACAGGCGTGGTGTATAAACAAACAAGATTGATTTTGTAAACCTTATAGGCATGGCATCTAAACACTGCAATAAACTATAAGATTAGTTTTCAAAATGAACAAATATTGAATTCCTATAGGCATGGCGTCTAATGCAGGTAAATAACCCTAAGATTCATGGCCTCTAATGCATGCAAACAGTCATGCTAACCTAAGACATGATTTCTACCCAAATTCCCACCAGAAATACATATAATAATCCCTCCTAGGTTAATAATTTCCCCAATATCTATTTACAAAGTAATTAACATTACAAGCCAAATGTAAATAAATTACAAGAATGGTAATAGTATACTATAGGGAGCCCGGATAGGCCCAAAGTAAAACTTGGGGAACCATGCCTTCAAACATTCTCAAATTCCACATCTCATAGTGCCAGGGAGGGTATCTTAGTGTGTCAAAGTTCCCAAGGGCCTCAGGGGCCCGGGGTAGTGCTCATACCAAGGCCCCTTTTAAAGATCAACAGCTTGTGCAGGAATAGCCAGCCCCAGTGTGTCAAACTTTATAAGGGTCTCATGGACTCCAAAGCAATGCTCACACTGGAGGAGCAAGACCCTAGGTGTTCTAACAATTTAAAGTGGATAGCGATTTACAAGAGTAGTTTTGAGAAAAAAATAGTTTTAAACTTGCAAAAAACCAGAAGCAGACAGAGTCATTCAACTACTGGAACTTAGGCCAAAAGTCCAGCAAACAAACAACATTCAAAAAATGGGATTACTTAAGTTAGCTATTACCAAATGACCAAACACAAGGCAAGGCGTTATGAGGATCAAATAGACACATGACAAAGGGATGCAGGGATTGGGGGTCATGTTGGACATGAGAAATGAGCATGAGTCAAATTCATATGGATCCACAGAAGTTTTACTGATGTAGGAACCAAACAGGTTGAGACCAAGATGCACATAGATTCAATCAAACTAAGGTAGGCAGGTTAGTGCTGTCAACACATAAGCAAACAAGTGATAGAAATAGACATGCAAGTTTAATCAGGACAGAAGGAAAAGGCCTACTAATTATGAGGAATCATACAAGTCAAGTCAAATAACATGAAGCATGCAACATAAGCAAAGGTAATACATAGGCTGATTGAGAATAAAGGCATGAAATACATAGGTTCAGTTGTAGACAGGCTAGTCTAGAAGATTCTACTGATTAAATAACATAAGAAAAGACATGTTAGGAACAGGCAGTATACAAACTAAATGCATGCAGAGGTTAGCATGACAGTAATTTGGGAGCATACCAGTTGGAAATTTGCAATATAAGAATGAGGTAAAGGGGACAAGACCTAGTCTTGGCTTCCACCTATCTAGATGGTGAACTGATGCCCTCTCAATCCAGAACAATGGAGGGGTTTTATAGTATGCAATAGAGTAGGACACATAAGGTATGGAAACCAATTAACCATCAGTTATGGCTCAATTAAGGGGCTAGAATCCCATAGATGGTACTTAATTTAGGGAAGTCTCACACGAAATCTCTTAGCAAAGCAAAACCTGGTTAATAAGGTAAGAAATAATCAGACAATCTATAAATTAGCCACAAAATCATACTAGTACTACTTAATTTAAGGAAAGTTATTAAGGGCTAGGCTAAATAAGGCAAGAATTAACTCCGAAATTAATCAAAAGTTAGTTATGGACAATCAAAGCGTCAAATCAGACTAGTAGTATCAATTAATAATTACACATAAGGAAAGAAGGTAAAATCTAATAAGGAAAGCCCAATTTCAAGCCATAATTTAAGTAAGTAAACCAATTATCAAAGGTGAATGGGCAAAAGAGAGTAGCATAAATAGTCGAATAACTGAAACCCTAAGAAATACAAAGACATATAGATGGAGCTTGATTACCTCAAGTAAAAATTAGTCGAAAAGTAAAATAAGAAAATCAGAGATGAAAATATTTAAACACTAATGCCTTTTTTGTAGAAATCTATTAGAAATCAAAGCTCTAGCTTTTAAAGGTAAAATAAAATCAGTTAAAAATAATAGTAAGACGGAAAATCTTAAGGGAGAAATCCAAACTAACCTAGAACCGCTTTAGATCTAAGGAGATCTAAACAGATTCAATCAAAAAATAGCTAGGTTCATAAAAATAGACATAAGCGAATAAATTCTGGATTGAAGCACACATTTGAAACCATAAGAACACAAAGAATCAGTACTCACAGATATTGGAGTGAACATGGATGGAATAATCGAGAAATGAGAGACTTCAAACCATATTTGGTTTGAGTCTCATAGAAATTGCATAACCACTAAAGAGATAAGGCCGGATTAGGCATGAAATCGAAGGAAACCCCCATGAATCTAGAGGTATATCAGGGAAAGCGGGATAGGGTTAGAGGGTGAGAAGAGCAGATGAGAGAATATAGAGGTGGCGGATTTGGGCGAATGAGTTAGGGTTTAGAGGTTTTGATATATTAAAAGGGTGTGGTTGGTTTAGGGTTGTTGATCTTCTAAGATCAATGACCAGAATTGAACGTTAAATGGGGCAGGTCAAAATTAACCAAGTGTTTGGGTCTGGGTTTGTGTCGGACGGGTATGGGGTAATTATGCTAGGTTAATTTTGAAATTGGGTCTTTCCTAGGGCTATATCTTAAATACTCGATTAATTTAGTAAAATAATTTTATAAAATAAATAATAAATGATAAAAATATGATTTGTGTGTGAAAAATATTTTAAAATACTTACTTAATATTATAAAAATATAAAAAACTATTTTCTGTTTGGATATTATAATTTTGCATATATATAGGCTATTATTGCAAAATACATAGTTCTAGTCTAAAAATGCAAATGTGACTGTAAAAATACAATTAAAGTGTTTGAGGGTTTATATGGGCATAAAATAATGAATTTAAATAATCAATCTTCATAAAAAAATATGAGGAATAGTTATTTAATATTTGTATAAATAAAATACAAAAATAAATTAGCTTTTAAGTCCTTTAAAATTATAGAAAAAATTATAAAACATTTGTGTATATTTTTAAGTGTGTAATATTTTGAAAGTAACTGTGCATATATATATATATATATATATATATATATATATATATATATATGAAGGAAAAATTGGGTATCAACAGCTGCCCCTCTTTATCAGGGAAGGATGAAAGAGTTTTCCGGTAAAAAAATGATGGCCAATTTTGACTGAACGGGATGTCTTGAAAAAAATATTGGCTGAACCTTGGTCCTTGAGCTGCTTACATATCCCTGGTTTTACAGGAATCGGTCCATGTGTAGTTCCGGATCCATCGGCGGAATATACTGATGAAGTCATTACAAGAACGGACATGAGATTTAGGGATGGGTGGTTATGATGAATGGTCAATTTTGAGATAGTTGAAGGAATTGGAGCGAGGTCGCTCCTTTTAGGATAGTGGTTTCTTACCGGTCACCTTCAAATAAAGAGACGCTACGAACATGTATTTGTGCGAAATTTTTTTAACATGGTGCAAATTCCCTTTGGACCATGAAGGTTGTCTTTGGACGGTTAAGGATGACATCCTCAAACAATGATGTCCCGGGCCATGAGTTGCTCAGTGAGGGATTCGTAGGCCATGAAATGATGTTCTCGAGCCATGAAGATGGTGCCTCCGAACCATGACGCCTTTGAATAATAATATGCAAATTTGAGAGATCCTCAGGCCATGGCATGGTATCTTCCGGCTATGAGGATGATGCCTTTAGACTATGACGCCTTTGGATAGATTGGTGATATTTCAGCCCATGAGATTCAATAACATGATGTTAACAAGACAAGGCTTAGTCTTGTGAAATGAAGGGCAAAGCTTAGCTAGATAGAAAAGAAAATAGATAGTATCGAAATAGAGCGATATTCATGCAAGGAGGGACAGTGCTTAGTCCCCATGCGAATGTGGAGGCAGGGATTAGCCTCATGCAAACTTGAGGCAGGGATTAGCCTCATAGAGATACGGAGTCAGGGATTAGCCTCTTGCAAACTGGATGCAAAGATTAGCCTCATGCAGATATGGAGGCAGGGATTAGCCTCATGCAGATATGGAGGTAGGGATTAGCCTCATACATGGAGGTAGGGATTAGCCTCATGCAGATACAGGGGTAGGGTTTAGCCTCGTGCAGATATGGAGGCAGGGATTAGCGTCATGCAAACTGGAGGCAGGGATTAGCCTCATGCAGATATGGAGACAGGGATTAGCGTCATGGAAACTGGAGGCAGGGATTAGCCTCATGCAGATATGGAGGTAGGGATTAGCCTCATGCAGATATGGAGGTAGGGATTAGCCTCATGCAGATATGGAAGCAAGGATAGCCTCATACAGAAATGGAGGTAGGGATTAGCCACACATGCTGATATGGAGGCAGGGATAAGCCTCATGCAGATATGGAGGCAAGGATTAGCCTCATGCAAATATGGAGGCAGGGATTAGCTAGATGCAGATATGGAGGAAGGGATTAGCCTCATGCAGATATGGAGGCAAGGATTAGCCTCGTGCAGATATGGAGGCGGGGATTAGCCTTATGCAAGAGCGAGTGGCAAATAAGAGTAGCATATTTCTTAGATGGAGATATATTCGGTGTCTGGTGGCCCGATTGATAGTGATCTTACTACGTGTATATATTTGCGGATGTTACCGTTATGCCAGATGTGCCTGCTCTCAAAGAAAAATTGTAACTTTGTGAGGCGAGGTTGGTTCGTGCCTTTGTCTGATGGCCTTGCTTCATTCCATTCAGGAGGACTTATTTGAGTTTCCATGTGTAAGACCTGACTGTTACGAAAATTGAGTCTTCGAAAATATGCAATTATTGATAAAATAGAGTCATATTAGAAATATATTGATATATCAAGTGATTTTTAGATGAACTAGTGACTGTAACACATTTCATAAACATTGCAGCTTTTTCATGTTAGAATTTTGAGGATCCTCCTCAAAATTCTACCCCAGTTCGGTAGATGATCCTTCGGCCATTTGCGGGTGACGAGCCTTGTTGAACTTTTTTCGAAATTTTGGGAATTCTTCTCAAAATTCTGCCCCAGTTTATTAACCGATTTCTGACCGTCTGACACATGTTGGCATTGTCTGGACTTGCTCTAGAATTTCGCGGGTCCTCCTCAAAATTCTACCCCAGCTTCTGATCTTGGGGGAAATGGAAATTTTATTATGATATGACCAAACCCATAAGGCTTCCTACGTATCCCCTCTTAAACCAGAATTAGGTCAAGCGTAGTTCAATTACATAATATGAGGAAATGTAAATAGTCTAAGCATAGTATCTCTTGACTGTGTCTGAATTGATTGGTTTTGGCCAGATTTCTCTGTCCATTTCCGCAAGTATGAGTTCTTCTCCTATCAGCACCCTGTGAACCATGTAAGGACCTTGCTAGTTCGGAGAGAATTTCCCTTTGGCTTCATCTTGATATGGGAAGATCTTCTTCAGCACCAGCTGTCCTGGTGCAAATTGTCTTGGTTTGACCCTTATGTTGAAAGCTCTAGACATTCTGTTCTGGTAAAGTTGGCTGTGACATATTGCGTTCATCCTTTTTCCATCGATAAGGGACAATTATTCATAGCGGCTCTTTATCAATTCTGCATCACTGAGTTTAGCTTCCTGTATGATTCTTAGAGAAGGAATCTATACCTCAGTTGGGATGACAACTTCGGTACCATAAACCAGCACATAGGGAGTTGCCCCGAATGATGTGCGAATTGTGGTTCGGTATCCCAACAAAGCGAAGGGTAGCTTCTAGTGCCATTGTTTGTCATTTTCTACCATTTTACTTAGTATCTTCTTGATGTTTTTGTTGGCGGCTTCTACGGCTCCATTCATCTAAGGTCTATAGGTATTGGAATTCTTGTGCTTAATTTTGAAATTTTCATACATGGCTTTCATCAATGTTGAGATTGGCGGCATTATCAGTAACAATGGACTCGGGGACTCCGAATCGGCAAACAATACAATCCTTGACAAAGTCTATTACAACTTTCTTGGGTACAACTTTGTAAGATGCCGCTTCTACCCATTTTGTGAAGCGGTCAATGGCTGCCAGAATAAACTTGTGCCCGTTTGAAGTAGTTGGCTCGATCGGATCGATGACATCTATTCCCCAGGTGGCGAATGGCCAAGGTGAGCTTGTTGCATTAAGCTCATCATGCGGCACTTTTATCATATCCGCATGCACTTGGCATTGGTATCATTTGCGGACATACTGGACGCAATCTGTCTCCATGGTCATCCAAAAGTAACCGGCCCTAAGTATCTTCTTGGACAAGACAAAACCATTCATGTGTGGGCTGCAGGTGCCTACATGTATATCCTCAAGTAGTTTAGAAGCCTCTTTTGCATCGATACATCTTAGCAATCCAAAATCAGGAGTTCTTCTGTACAAGTTTCCTCCGTCGTGGAAGAAGTGATTGGAAAATCTCCGAAGCGTACGTTTCTGAGTGTGGTTTTTATGCTCTGGATATTCTCCCTTTGCCAAATACTCTTTGATGTCATGGAACCAAGGTTTTTCCTCTATTTCTTCCTCGACGTGAGCACAATACGCCGGTTGACTATGAATTCTCACTGAGATGGGATTGATGAAGTTCTTGTCCGGATGTTGTATCATAGATGACAAGGTGTCCAATGCATTGGCAAACTTATTTTGAATTCTGGGTACATGCCGAAACTCTATCTTCATGAACATTTTTCTCAATTCCTGCACATGGTGTAGGTATGGCAATATCCTGGAATTCTTGGTGGCCCACTCTCCTTGTACCTGAAGCACAAGCAAATCTGAATCATCAATTGCCAACATCTCCTGAATATTCATGTCGATTGCCATGTTGAGTCCTAGTATGTAGGCTTCATACTATGCCATGTTGTTAGTGTATGGAAATCTGTGTTTAACAGATACCGGATAATGTTGACATGTTTCTGATACCAAAATGGCTCCAATGCCCACTCATTTGAAATTTATAACTCCGTTGAAGAACATCCTCCAACCATCATATGCTTCAGTAATGCCCTCTCCTACAAATGACACCTCTTCATCAGGAAAATACATTTTCAAGGATTTGTATTCTCCTCTCACCGGATTTTCAGCAAGATGATCTGCCAATACTTGTCCTTTGACCGCATTTTGAGTTACACAGAAGATATCGAACTCGCTCAACAGTATCTACCACTTGGTTAACTTTCCAATTGGTATAGGTTTCGAGAATATGTACTTCAGAGGGTCCATCCTAGATATGAGGTATGTGGTATAGGCATAGAAGTAATGCCTCAACTTTTGGGCCATCCAGGTCAAAGCATAACATGCGTGTTGTAGCAGAGAGTATCGTGCTTCGTAAGGTGTGAGCTTCTTACTAAAGTAGTATATGGCTTGCTCCTTTCTCCCTGTCTCATTATGTTGTCCCAGAACATATCTGAAGGCTCCATCCAATACAGATAGATAGAGTAGCAAAGGTCATCACGGCTCTGGTGGGACCAAGACCAGTGGTGTGATAGGTACTCCTTGATTTTTTCAAAAGCTTTCTGACAATCCTCGGTCCATCTTGTCTCGACATCTTTCCTAAACATCTTGAAGATGGGTTCACATATAACTGTGGATTGTGCTATGAAATGATTGATATAGTTGAGACGTTCTAGGGAGCTCATCACGTCCTTTTTGCTCCTAGTGGCGGTAACTCCTGAATGGACTTTACTTTAGAAGGATCAAGCTCAATCCCTCGACGACTGACAACGAATCCCAATAACTTTCCTACGGGAAACCCAACTACACACTTTGTAGGATTCAGTTTTAAGTTGTACTTTCTTAATGTGTCAAATAACTTTCTCAAGTCTGCTACGTGATCTGCAGCCCTCTTGAATTTGATATTGATGTCGTCCACATATACCTCTATTTCTTTGTGTATCATATCATGGAAGATGGTTGTCATGGCTCTCACGTAGGTAGACCCAGCATTCTTTAGACCAAATGGTATCATCTTGTAGTAGTATACTCTCCATGGTATAATAAAGGCTGTTTTCTCTACGTCTTCTTTATCCATCCAGATCTAGTGATAACCCACAAAGTAATCTTTAAAGGATTGGAGTTCATGCTTGGCACAATTGTCGATCAGGATGTGCATATTTGGTAGTGGGAAGTCGTCCTTGGGACTTGCTCTATTTGAATCTCGATATTTAACACATACTCTAACTTTCCCGTCTTTCTTCGGTACTGGCACTATGTTGGCTAAACAGGTTGGGTACTCAACCACCCTAAGAACTTTGGCTTTGATCCGCTTAGTAACCTCCTCCTTGATTTTCAAGCTCATATCTGGTTTGAACTTTCTGAGTTTCTGCTTCACTGGCGGACACATGGGATTAGTAGGAAACTTGTGAGCCATTATGGACGTGCTTAAACTAGTCATTTCATCATACGACCATGCAAAAATGTCCTCATACTCTTTTAAGAAACGAATGTACTCTTCCTTCTCTGTTGGTGATAAGTGAATGCTGATGCGAGTCTCCAAAACGATCTCAATGTCTCCCAATTTTACAGCTTCGGTTTCATCCAAGTTGGACTTAGGCTTATTCTGAATGTTTTCAAACTCCCTGACAACTTCCTCGTGTATCTCATTATCTTCATCCGAACCACTATCCTCATATTGCGTTGCCCCATTACATGTCACAGTCACCGGTTCATCAGGAAAAGTAATAATAATGTTGTAGAAAGAAAAATTGTGAAAAATAGTAATGAATAATAAAGAGCAATGCATTTCATTAAAACTAAAAAATGTCTGGACAAGTACGGCTCAATGAATCGAGCATTTATTTTGAAACAAGTAAGTTTTTAAAACAAAGTTAATAAAAAGCTTAAATGCCTAGAACAACCATAGAAATAAAATTTGCCAAGCTACACAGGGACTCGGCGGGACTGGGATGGTGTGGCGGTCCAGTTTCTGAGAACAACTCCCTTCTCCATAGTCTAAATAGTGAGGCCTTCTTCCTCCTTCCCCTCAATTATTGCACTGAAGTCCATGTCTTCATCCTCCAAGAATAGGTTCCTTAGCCCACCTAATGCTTCTTCTTCTTCAGTTCCCCATATTGTATCTGCTTGGTGAAAAGCTTGATCCAGATATGGAACTGGTTGCTTGAGAGGGTAATACGGTCCACGCCATGGAGGCAACCAATCATTATACTATTGCCATGTGTACTGATATCCGAGCCTAAAGGTAGTACCATGACCCTTCAGCCGTATCAGTTTAGTAATACCTTGGAGGTTCTTCCCAAGCCCTTTGCCAGGTTCATACCCAGACCATTCCAGTATGCTTTCTATTTTGTTGCTCCACCATTTTTCCTTCTCAACGACATTAACACGTTCAATGTGATGATAGATTTCCCCTCCTAGCCTTCTTTTATTTCTGATAACCGGGATGGTTCGACTGGTGTAAATGGGGTTACTCTCGTCTCCGTGAATGATCACCTCATGGCGGTTCCATTTGAATTTCACGGCTTGATGTAGTGTGGAAGACACTACCCCAGTAGTATGTATCTATGGTTGGCCTAATAGAATATTGTACAAGGCCGGTATGTCGAGCACCTGAAACTCGGCGTTGAACCAAGTGGGCCCCATCTGCAGGCAAAGATTAATTTCCCCAATCATGGCCCTTTGAGACCCATCGAAAGCTTTCATGTTCATTCTTCCTGCATGTATTTCATAAAAACCTTTGTCCAACCTTTTCAGAGTATCCAACGGATAAATATTGAGGATTGAAACCCCACCAATCCCGACCCTAGCAAAGAATTTGTCCTCAAATTGAACTGTGATATGCAACACTCGGGTGTGATTCAATCCTTCAAGCAGTAGCTCATCCTCATGGAAAATTATTTTATGACTTTCTGGTACCTACCCTACCATGTTGGCCGTCTCTCCGCCGGTGATATTGTTAGGTATATAAGATTCACTCAACACCTTCATTAAAGCATTCTTGTGCGCTTCTGAATTTTGTAACAGCGACAGGATGGATATTTGAGCTGGAGTTTTGTTCAAATGATCAATAACGAAATACTTTGTTGCTTGTACTTTCCTCCAAAGGTCGTCTGGACCTGTTTCGATGAAAGCCTGCTTGGTAGTGTCATCCTTACTTGGTCCTCCCAAGTGTTTAGGTGTATAGACTATTTCGGTCCTAGTCATTCATTGTGCAGCATTAGATTCCTCTATCTTTGCCTTTCCTTTTTGTTGAGCTTCGGCAACATAATCCCAAGGTATTGCTAAAGGAGGAGTGGTTGATACTGTCACTGTAAAAGGTGTGGCCACTTTTACTTCAAATGGAATCGGGGTGGCTGCAGGTGGAGCCACCTCTACCTCAAATGGAAATGATGCAGCTACCTCAACCTCGATTGGTGACTGAGTCTGTACTACAATAGGAGTGAGTGTGACCTAGGGTTTAAAGTCATCTCCCTCCCGAATAAGCCCAATCGACCCCTCAGGATCCCATTCTTCATTCGTCTCTATCACATGTACCCCTCCACCTCTATGATCAAGGAGAGGGTTGTTGCGAACATTGGGTGCGGCTTCCTTCGCCTGTATGACCTTGTTGTCAATCAGCGTCTGAATCTTATCTTTAAATGTTTTGCATTCGTCAGTGGTGTGCCCCTTCATACCGGAATGATACGCACAAGTTTTGTTTGGATTGACCCATTGGGATGGATTCTCTAATGCCACAGTGGGAACAGGGGTGACTTAACTAGTGGCTTTCAACCTTTCATACAGCTGACCGATAGGTTCAGCAATAGAGGTATATTGTCTGGGTGGTCTGCGGTCAAAATTGGGCCCTGGTCTTGGATAATTTTGGCGAGTCGGAGGTGACTAGAAATGAGATGGTTGGGAATTATAGGTATGATAGACAGTAGCTGGTTGGGAATATCTGGGAAATGATGGTTGATATGTAGATGGTGGTGCTTGGTATATGTGTGAAGGTGTTTAATATGTGGGTGGAGGTGTTTGATAGGTAAGTGGAGATTTCGGGCCTTGAGCCACCATTACTGCCCCAATGTCTTTCTTTTTTGATATGCCGCCTAATTGTAATGCCTTGTTTGTGGCATGTAATGCCTCAAAGTTTGTTACTATCCTGCTTTTGATGCCTTCTTTGATTCTTTCCCCTAGTTTAATGATATTAGAGAATTTATGGTTTTCAATAACCATCAACCTTTCATAATACTATGGATCATGTGATTTGATGAAGAACTTGTTCATCTGTTCCTCGTCTAAAGATAGTTTGACCTTGGCCGCTTCCGACCTCCAACGAGTAGCATACTCGCGGAAAGTCTCAGTGGGTTTCTTCTTGAGGTTCTAAATATAGAAAACATCTGGTGCATTTTCTGTATTGAACCTGAACTGGTCCATGAAATCAAATGCAATACTCACCCAGTTGGACCATTTCTTGGTATCCTGGCTGATGTACCAGGACAAAGAATCTCCAGTAAGACTCCTCATAAAGGGTTTCATTCGGATCCTTTTCCACCCAGACAAGCTCTTCAAAATAGGTCATCAGATGAACCCTGGGATCACTTGTACCATCAAAAATATTGAACTTAGAAGGTTTGTACCCCTCTTGCAGTTCTACATCTGGCTGTATGCATAGGTCTTCATAGTTCAAACCTTCTATTCCTTTTCCACCTTCGACACCTTGAACCCAACTTGTTAATTTCATGAGTTCTTCGGCCATGTTCTTGATGAGCAAGTCCTTCTCAGTTGATTCTGGTGTATAGGGAGTTGGTTGAGTAGAGTGAGGTACGATTTCCACATATATAGGGTTGTTTTGATGAGTGCCATGGACTTGGGTATAGTGATGGTCATTGGTTGAGTTTTGTGGATCGCGAATGGGTTGTGGTGTGTTTTGGGGAGTGTGGTAAGTGGTGTTTGGTAGGTACTGGATTGGTTGATGGTGGTGTTGTGGCAGAGTTGGTATCGGTAAGGGATTGAGATTCCTATGCAGGATAGCCACTGGCTCTTCCAATTAATTAAGATATAGGGAAAGGCCAACGCATCAAAGTTTTGAGGTGGGGTTGCATATTGATGCAGTGCATGGTGGTTTTTTGGATGTTGGTTTGGTTGTTTTGAGGAGGTGCTGGGTTCTTTGTGTTTTGTTAATTGATGTCGGCAACATTTAAAGTGATGGATAAGTTTGTCAAGTTGTGGACCTGCTCAAGTTCTCCCTGTAGCTCCAGTGTCTTTTGTTCTAATCTTAAAACTAAATCATTCGGTTCCTGATTACTCCGACCATCTAAAGTTTCTGCATTTTTCGCATTTTCCTTTCGAATGCCACTTAAGTCGTCCATTCTAGCCTTTCCTTTGCTCTTTGTATTGCTTGGAGGAGGAGGAGGTGGAGGGCCTCTAGATCTGGTGTGATATGCTGATGATGCCAGTATGAGCAAACCAACCTTAGGGAATGGGAATAAAGAATAAAAGGAAAACAAAAAGGTAAACATGTCAGTAAGGGTTTTGAAATGTTTGCAGTATTTAAACACATATTGCGAGAATGTAAATATGTGTCCTAATTTTGGAGCCTCGTTGTGCCCGAGGTGGGCCTAGTGACAAATAGATTTGGAGAACTTTAGATGGCAGTAAATGCCTCATTTCATAATATGAAAATAGACGAATCCCAAAACGACACTAAGATAATTAAAAAGTAAGTCACTATTGGCACTTGGCCTTATTACATTTAGAAAAGCAAATAAATCTAGTCTATTTGGTCACAGAAGGACCTTCCCCAGATTCGATCATCCTGACTCCATCATACAGGTTTTCCAGCTCACTCAGACCCAGCAGTAGGTAGGCTCTAGCCAAATGTCCTCCTTCACTTCCTTAAGCATTCTGGAAATCCTCAATCCTTTTTATGATTTTACCCTCCAGCTACACAAATCCTCGCTCCAGATATTCCAACCTTCTGTTGGAAGTGACAGTCATTTCTTTCCATTCGTTAATCAACCTCATATTTCTATCGTGTACTTCTCGGTGCTCATTCTCAGATTCATGGACCTTCTTGTGCAGTCTATTGTATTTGACTTGAGCTTCAGCTTCTTCGTCTATGATCATATTCCCTCGATCGGCTGCTAGACTCACCATTCCCTTTAGATTGTCCTCTAACCATGCTGTGTAGAGAGGTTCACATCCCGCATGATACATGTCTAACTCAATTCTGCTATTTTCTACAATGATCTTGCAGTGCCACATGTGCTGATCCTGGCACTTGTAAGGGACGTCGTCGTCTTGAAAGTCCACTCTGAAATGGCTCATCTTGGCAACCATGGGTACAACCTGCTTCATGCCTACTTGCCTTATAACTCGGATAGGGACATAAGGGTATATTCCTCTCAACCCAATCAGCACAAAGTGTGGACTGTCCTTGGATCTTATGATGAATTCGTCTATTGGGAACCATTCAAACATCCATTGCACATGTTCCTTGGTCAGATTGTCGAAGAACTCTACCCACTCTTTGGCACTTTCCGGCTGAGCGAACCTATCCGGAATGTAAGTCATCCGCTTGGGGTGATGGAAGGCAATATGGTCGTTCCAAGCCCTTCGTGGAAGTTCTTGGAGATACTTGCCCCTTTGAAGATGTTCTAATAACCACAACTACAGCAACAGGTTACAACCTTCAAAATACTTGATCCCTCTTTGACAACTCTCCAGGGCCCTGTAGATGTCGGCTATGATCATGGGACTATAGTGTATGCCTGTCCATTGATTCCTTCCAACAAAGTCTTGGTGACTATGGACAATCTAGTATGGATTCTTTCCCTTTTGATCGAGAATACTATCAGGCCCAAGAATCACACAATGAACACAAACACTCTGCGGTGGATGTGTCCCAAAGAAGTGGTAGAAAGCTCGTCATGGAAGGTACGGTGGGACTTGCTATGGCCATATCTCTCATACAGGTATTCGAAGGGTATGTAGGATTCCTTTAAGCATTCCAAGATAGCATTTTTCTTCAACCCCATCATCTTTAGGATCCCTTTATCAGTACGGTTCTCTGGTACCAACAACCCAGGGCTATCCCAAGTCAGTCCCGCAAGTCCCCCAATTTATTCTAGGAGTGGTGTCATTTCCATATCGCTGAAATGAAATACGACCCTTTCACTTTCCCAAAACAAAGTGGCAACCTCGATCAACCTATTTTTCGGCTGCATGTCTAGTAGAGAAGATAAATTTCCCAAGTGCTTTCTCACGTATTTTTTGTCACTTGAGGAAAGGTCCTCACACCAATCTAGTAGCAATGGCGGAATGTTGCTAACCATGCCGAAACTGGGGACCTCATGCCTTATTTTCTACAAAACAAAAAGGTTAGGCCTTTCTCCCCCACAAGACTCGACTATTTGTACATTCATGATTAGCATATTGGCATTTAGTTCTACAAATTAATGCACAGAACGGGATCATGTCCGTTGGGATTATAGGAACCCCGGTGGACTTTTGACTAAAGCTCATCTTAAAGGATTATTATATGGATGACATATTAATCTGACTAGGTTAGACCGTGATGCATGCACAATTACGATCGGAGTAAGGTTACTATGGGGGTCTATACTGGTACCCTCAAGCGAACAACTTGAGGGGGAAAGGTACAGAACCGTCGACTGTACCATTGATCGACTAGTCTTACCGCAAATAAGCCTTTTCGAATTTAATGGGTAATAAATTGGAAGAGCACAACCACTCATCAAGAGTTGCTATAGGATTTGATACGCACGAGTGGAATATAATGTGGAGCATGATTTATGCAACAATAAATAGCATGTTGTCAAGTATTTGCATGTAGGAAAAATAATAAATGTAGTATTTAAATAATTTAAAGACAGTTATGGAAAAAGAAAACATAGAGACAAGTTAGTTTCAGGAAAAATAAAGAAACCATAAATGCTTGAAAGTAGTTAAATTCAAATAAGGGAAAAGGGTACACGGAATTAAGCATGTTTGGACTAATTCATAAAAATAAGTTCGTTATGGTAAGAGCCTAAATATAACCCCAGCAAAGTCGCCCAGTTATCGCGCCCCCTTTTTACCCTTCTTGCGGGGAAGTCCTGGTTTCGACATTCATGGGGGAACAACTCGTTTCCTTTTGGGAATTGGATATTTTGAAGAGTCGCCACCTAACGTATTATGGCGCGTTAGGGCACCTAGAGTAATTAACTCTTGTGACTAGTTTGCATTACCAGAGATTAGGGTAAAGGCTCAAAATAACCTTGAGGGGAAGGTGTTAGGAACCCCTCACGGTCCACAACGATGGGTCCCAACCGAACTTAAACTATATGAATTGGTCGATTAACAAACAAGCAAGTATTTGAAAATAAAGTAGCTTTCCCCATCTAAACATGATCAAGGAAGTTTAGATAATGAAGGTAGAGAGATTTGGACAGATTATGTATATGTAAAGGAGGTTCAGAGAATTTAAACACATATGGGAATTGGGAAAAGGGAATCCTAGGTTGGTTGGCCAACAGGATCATACACATGCAATGCCTGGTAATCACTCCTCAAGGAGGGGCTACACGTGACATTAGCACGCAGGTCATCATATCCTTGCTACCTAATTCCCTCCCCTTGGTCATAGCCTAAAGCATTCTAGCAACCTTAAGATATACCCTATGCCTGCACTACTCGTCCCTTCCTTGCAACCCTGGAGGTATTTAGGACCTCTAATTTTGGTAGTTCTAGACAACCCTAAGGTACTTAAAGGAGAAAAATCTAGGCGACCACCAAAACAATTAGTACTGGACCAAAGATAGAACAATTAAAGGCTCAAGTTTTACCTCCACAAATAGAGCAAGCAAATGCACGTCTCAAACATAGTTTTCAGATATTTAAGAGAAGCCCTAGAGCAGGATATCTAGGTGAGCGGAGAATATGCAGTATTGAGTTAAGACCAAAGTGTAAAAAAACTTAATCAGTTTGCCTACTAATTTTCGACCTATTGAATAGTGGCAGTCACAAATAAGAGAGCATAGTTTTACAGTTTTGCAGGATTTTAGTCGCCCTACAGGCTTGCCTAGGTGTATAATATTGATGTCCTAAAAGCATGGTATCTAATCATTAATCAGGAATACGGTAAATCAGTAAACAAGTTTAGGCAGGCAGTTTGTGTCCTATAAGCATGTTGTCTAGGTGTAATGACTAATTTAGATTTGCAGAAATCGATTTTCAAACAACCCTATAGTCGTTATATCTCAATGCAGTAATTAGCTCAAGACTTTATTAATATGCAGGAACTATTCTAAACATTGGCAACATGTAAAATCTGTTTTCAAAAAGACTTACAGGCGTGGTGTCTAAACATACAAGATTGATTTTTTAAATCCAATAGGCATGGCATCGAAACATTGCAATAAACTATAAGCTTAGTTTTCTAACTGAACAAATATTGCAATGCCTATAGGCATGGTGTCTCATGCAGGTAAATAACCCTAAGAAACATGGCCTCTAATGCAGGCAAACAATCATAATAACCTAAGACATGATTTCTACCCAAATTCCCACCAAAAATACATATAATAATACCTCCCAGTTTACTAATTTTCCCAATATCTGTTTAAAAAGTAATTATTATTACAAGCCAAATGTAAATAAATTAAAGGAATGGTAATAGTATACCATAGGGAGCCTGGATAGGCCCAACGTAAAACTTGGGGAACCAGGCCTTCAAACAGTCTCAAATTCCATATCTCATAGTGTCAGTGAGGGTATCTTAGTGTGTCAAAGTTCCCAAGGGCCTCAAGGGCCCAGGGCAGTGCTCACACGAAGGCCCCTTTTAAAGATCAAAAACTCGTGCAGTGTGTAATAGCCAGCCCAGTGTGTCAAAGTTTAGAGGGGTCTCATGGACTCCAAAGCAATGCTCACACTGGAGGGGCAAGACCGTAGGTGTTCTAAGAATTTGAAGTGGATAGTGATTTACAAGAGTAGTTTTGATAAATAAAAAAAAGTAGTTTTAAACTTTCAGGAAGCTAGAAGCAGACAAAGTCATTCTGGGAACTTAGGCCAAAAGTTCCAGCAAACAAACAACATTCAAAAAATGGGATTACTTAAGTTAGCTGTTACCGAATAACCAAACACAAGGCAAGGCATACTAAGGATCAAATAGCCACATACAAAAGAGATGCAGGGATTGGGGTTGGACATGAGAAATGAGCATGAGTCTAATTCATACGGATACACAAAAGTTTTACTGAAGCAGGAACCAAACAGGTTAAGAGGAAGGTGCACATAGATTCAACCAAACTGAGTTAGGCAAGTTAGTGCAATCAACATAGAAGCAAACAGGTAATAGCAGTAGACATGCAAGTTTGATCAGGACAGAAGGAAAAAAGCCTACTAATTATAAGGAATCATACAAGTCAAGTCAAATAACAATAGGCATGCAACATAAAAAAAATGGTAATACATAGGCTGACTAAGAACAAGAGGCGTGAAACATATCGGTTCAGTTATAGACAGGCTAGTCTAAAAGATTCTACTGATTAAATAACATAAGAAAAGACATGTTAGGAAAAGGGAGTATACAAACTAAATGCATGCATAGGTTAGCATGATAGTAAAATGGGAGCATACCAGTTGGAAATATGCAATAAAAGAATGAGGTAAAGGGGATCCAAGACCTAGTCTTGGCTTCCAGGCGACTAGATGGTGCAGTAAACAAGTGACAGAAGTTTGCAACAAAGAGAGAGCAAGAATTATTTAGTGCTTTTTTTTAAGTCTGTGTGCGTATATTGTGAACGGATGCCCTCTCGAGCTAGAACAATGGAAAGGTATTATAGTATGCAATAGAGTAGGACACATAAGGTATGGAAATAAATTAACCATCAGTCATGGCTCAATTAAGGGGCCAGAATCCCATAGATGGTACTTAATTTAGGAAAGTCTAGCACGGAATCTTTTAGCAAATCAAAACCGAGTTAATAAGGCAAGAAATAATCAGATAATCTATAAATTAGCCACAAAATTAGACTAGTATTACTTAATTTAAGGGAAGTTATTAAGGGTTAGGCTAAATAACGCAAGAACCAACTCCGAAATTAATTAGAAGTTAGTTCGGGAGAATCAAAACATAAAATTAGGCTAGTAGTATCAATTAATAGTTACACATAAGGCAAGAAGGTAAAATCTAATAAGTAAAGCCGAATTTGAAGCCCTTATTTAAGTAAGTAAACCAATTAACACTTAATTGACATAATCAAAGGTGAACGGGAAAAAGACAGTAGCATAAATAGTCAAATAACTGAAATCCTAAGAAATACAAAGACATATAGATGGAGCTTGATTACCTCAAGTAAAAATTAGTCAAAAAGTAAAATAAGAAAAATCAGAGATGAATACATTTAAACGCTAAAACCTTTTTTTTGCATAAATCTATCAGAAATCAAAGCCCTATCTTTTTTGGGTAAAATAAAATCGGTCAACAAATAATAGTAAGACGGAAAATCTTAAGGGAGAAATACCAAACAAACCCAGAACCGCTTCATATATAAGGAGATCTAAACGGATTCAACCAGAAAATAGCTAGGTTCATAAAAAATAGACATAAGCGAATCAAATCTGGTTTGAACCAGAGATGTGAAACCATAAGAACATGAAGAACTAGTACTTACATATATTGGAGTGAACATGGATGGAATAATCAAGAAATGAGAGACTTCGAACTAGATTTGGTTCGAGTCTTATAGAAATCATATTACCAGTGAAGAGATAAGGTCAGATTGGGCATTAAATCGAAGGAAACCCCCATGAATCGAGAGGGATATCAGTGACGGCGGGCTAGGGTTAGAGGGTAAGGACAGGAGATGAGAGAATACAAAGGCAACGGGTTTGGGGTAATGAGTTAGGGTTTGGGGGTTTTGATATATTAAAAGGAGGTGGTTGGTTTAGGGTCATTGATCTTCTGAGATCAACAGTCAGGATTGAACGTGAAGCGAGGCGGGTCAAAATTAACCGGTTGTTTGGGTCTGGGTTTGGGTTGGACGGGTAGGGGTAATTGGGCTAGGTTAATTTCGAAATTGGGTCTTTCCTAGGGCTATATTTTAAATACTCGATTAATTTAGTAAAATAATTTTTTAAAATAAACTATAAATGATAAAAATGTGATTTATGTGTGAAAAATGTTTTAAAATACTTACTTAATATTATAAAAATATAGAAAACCATTTTCTGTATGGATAATATAATTTTGCATATATTGTGGCTATTGTTGCAATATTCATAGTTCTAGCATAAAAACGCAAATGTGATTGTAAAAATACAATTAAAATGTTTGAGGGTTTATATGGGCATAAAATGATGAATTTAAATAATTAATCTTCATAAAAAAATAATATGAGGAATAGTTATTAAATATTTGTATAAATAAAATACAGAAAAAATTGGTTTTTTAGTCCTTTAAAAATAATAGAAAAAATTATAAAATATTTATGCATGTTTTTAAGTGTGTATGCAATATGTTGAAAGTATGTATGCATATTTAAATATATTGTGATGACCCAGCCGGTCGTCTTAAGAATTAACGCTCCAGTCCCCAATTAACTGCTTTTCCCAAGTCTATTTATGCTAATTTGATTTGCCGGGATGTTCGTTACACTTAGTCCCTAAATGAGAGCTTAAGTGTTGGAAAATGGTCCATAGTCAGAAGAGTGTGAAGACGGCCTCAAAATGGAAATTTGATGGTTTCATTAGCTCTGCTAGGTGATTTCGGGGTTGGGAGCGTGTTCGGAATGTGTTTTGGAGGTCCGTAGCTAATTTAGGCTTGAAATGCCGAAGTTTGAATTTTTGAAGTTTTTGGTCCGATAGTGACAATTTGATCCGAGGATCAAAATGGAATTGCAGAAGTTACAGTAGCTCCATCATGTCGTTTGGGATGTGTGTGTAAAATTTCAAGTCATTCGGACGAGGTTTGGCTAGGTATTTTATCGAAAGCGTTTTTTGATAGAATTTAATGTTCTTAGGCTTAAATCATTGGTTAATTCGAGTTTCCGATGTTGTTTTAGGTGGTTTAAGGATTGGTACAAGTTTGAATGAGGTATTAGGTATTATTGGTACTTTTGGTTGAGGTCCCAGGGGCCTCGGAATAATTTCGGATGGTTGACAGAAAGATTTTTGAACTTGAGAGATTGCAGACCTTGCTGCTTCTGATATATTTGCATCTGCGGTTTCGGTATTGCAGATGCGGCACCGCAAATGCAGCTAAGTGTATCGCAGATGCGGATTTATAGGTGGCCTTCAGGTTCCGCAGATGCGAAATTTTCAACGCAGAAGCGGTTTCGCATCTGCGAAAGAGGAACTGCAGATGCGGCTCCTGGTCCTTTAAGTGAAAGTCGTAGATGCGACATATGTTCCGTAGAAGCGGAACCGCAGATGCAGTCCCTTGACCGCATATGCGAAATTCACTAGCCAGAAATAGTGATTTCGAGGGTTTAGTTTCAAAATTAGAAAAATCAAATTGGAGCTCGGGAGAGGGTGATTTTGAGAGGGATTTGAAAAGGAGATCATTGGGTAACGATTCCTTAACCCTTTCTAGTTATATTCCATCAATCCTTAGTTAATTTCATCATCTAATTTTGGATTTTGAATGGAAAATGGGTAAAAACTTCATAGACCTAATTATTGAGATTTGAGTGGGTGTTTGACCTCCGATTTGAGAGATTTTTATATGGTTAGACTCGTGAGAGTACGAGGGTTCTGAAAATTTTATTTTCATCTAATTCCAAGACGTTGGCCTTTGGGGCATTTTGGTCATTTTACCTAATTTTACGTCTTAGCTTTAAATTAAATAGTATAATTAGTTTTTTGATTTGTTATTTACAATATGTAATTGAATTGAATAGATTTGGGCCATTTGGAGTCGGATACTCATCACAAACGTGTGGTTTCGAGTTGATTTTGGAGCCGGTTTGAGGTAAGTGGCTTGTCTAACCTTGTGTGGGGGGAAATTGAATGCCTTGTACGTGAGGTGACGAGCGCGTACTTGAGCTAATTGTTAAAAATCCGGTTTTACTTTGAAAATTTAGACTGAGATTCTTTCTTATCTGCTTTATTCCAATTGCAAATATAGCATGCGTTAGTTAGAAAATCATGCTTAGTTTGTCTAAATTGCCTATTTGCTCAAGTTGCTTTGTTTGTACTATGTGAAGCATATTAGGCTAGAACTACATGTTGCCTTGTATCTTTGAACTTTATTCTGGATATCTTCTTGTTGTGACAGCTGGACTACGGGACGGTATCCCAGAAGCTCCTTGGACAGTTGATGAAAGGGACTACAGGACGGTATCCTGGGAGATCCTCGTTGTTGGTATTGACATTGAGCTATTTTACTCTGTGTTATCTTATTCTCTAAGTGTTAATTGTTGCCTTGCATAACCTATCTTATTTCATAGTTGTACTCATTATTTTTGTTATTTCATGTTGTTTCAAGACTTATTATTATGTTTATTCTCACTAGGGCCCTGACCTTCCTCGTCACTACCCAACTAAAGATAGGCTTGGCACTTATTGAGAACCGCTGTGGTGTACTCATGCCCCTTCTGCGCATGCTTTTCATGTGCAGATCCAGATAACTCTACCCAGGCGTATCCTCCTCGAGGCGGAGAGATCTAGCAGAGACTTTGAGGTACATCAGCCGCGTCCGCAGACCATGAGTCTCTATCTCATTCTAGCTTTAGCAGTTAGCTTTTCCTTTCGTACTATTGTTTTAGACATTCTAGAGTTAGAGCAGTGTATTACCTTATGTTAGGTTGTGTTCCCGTGAGTTTCTGGGTTTTAGGATGATACTGTCGACTTCCACATTATTGAGTTGTATATGCCGAGCGACATTTATATAAAATTTTCCTTCCAGTTTGTTTAGTTTAATTGTTTGTTTCCACAAGTTATGTTATTTCCGCATTGAAGGCTTACCTAGTCATAGGGACTAGGTGCCATCACGACATGTTCACGGAGGTCGAACTGGGGTCGTGACAAGTTGGTATCGGAGCTCTAGGTTCATAGGAGTCACGGAACACAGGCCAGTTTATTAGAGTCTCGTTGATCGGTACGGAGACGTCTGTACTTATCTACGAGAGGCTATGTAACTGTTAGTAAAATTTTCACTTCATTTGATTTCCTTGTCGTGTGATATTTTGACATCACAAATTCTAAACTTTTGTCTTTTATTCTCTCACAGATGGTGAGGACACGCGCTACTCGGGATGATCAGGCACTCGCGCCCCCTACTATAGCTGTCAGAGGGCTGGGGCCAGGGTAGAGGTCGAGGACGCGCATGTGGTGCAGCCAGAGCACCTGCACGAGCTACCGCCGAGGCAACACCAGCAGATCCAGCCGAAGCCTAGGCACCTGGCACGCCTACGACTGCTACTACTACTCTATCTCTTCAGGAGACTTTGTCTTAGTTCATGAGTATATACACCACCTTGGCTCGGGCAGGGTTGCTTCCCCTTGCTGCAGCCACATCCCAGGCCAGGGGAGGAGCACAGACTCCCGCCGCCTGCAATCCTGAGTAGCGGGTGCATGTTGAGCAGGTTCCCGAGATTATTCCTGCACCGCCTGCAGAGCTAGTTCAGCCCGAGGATGGGTCAGCTGCTTTAGAGGACGAGAAGTGGAAACTTGAGAGTTTCAAGAAGTATGATCCCCCGATATTCAGTGGATTAGCATCAGACGATGCCTTAGGATTTCTAGAGGAGTGCCACCGTATTCTTCGCATTATAGGCATAGTAGAGTCTAGCGAGATTTTCTTCACTGCCTTCCAGCTTCGTGGAGCTGCCTATGATTGGTGGTGCACTTATGAGATAGACAGTCCAGCCGAGGCTGCCTTACTGACCTGGACCCAGTTCTCAGATATGTTCATGAGAGAGTTTGTCCCTTAGAGTCTTAGGGATGCATGGCGCGTAGAGTTTGAGCATCTGCGCCAGGGTGCTATTACCCTTTCGGAGTATGCTATCCGCTATACCAGGTTGGCCAGGCATGCACCAGCCTTGGTTGCTACAGTCCGTGAGAGGGTTCACAGGTTCATTAAGCGTTTTACTCCACCCATCAGATCTAGCATGGCTCGAGAGTTGGAGATGGACATTCCTTATTAGCAGGTACTGATAATTTCTAGGAGGATCGAGGGTATGCTTCCAGGGAGTGAGAGGGGAGAGAGGCTAAGAGGTCTCGAGAGTCGGGCCACTACTCTGGTGCCCGTACCTCAGCAGTAGGTCGTCATGGCAGGGATTATATGGGTCACCCCGTCCATTCAGCTCTTCCAGCAGCCAGCAGTGCTCCAGCTCCACCTATACCTCAGGAGACTTACTATGCACCTCCAGTTTCTAGTGCGCCTCCTGCGCAGGGTGCTTTCAGAGGTCAGTCCAGCAGACCTGGCCCTAGTCAATCACAGCCACTGCATCCTCCCAGAGCTTGTTTCGAGTATGGTGATACAGGCCATATGGTTAGGGACTACCCCAGACTTGGTAGGGGTGCATTTTCACAGACTGCTCCGCCACAGCGTGCTCCTCAGAGTTCTCAAGCCATGATCACAGCTCCAACTGCTACCCCATCTGCCCAGCCGGCTAGGGGTAAAGGTCGGGGAGGTAGAGGTTTCCCTCGAGAGAGATGGGCCGGGCTAGATATTATGTTATTCCTTCTCGTACCGAGGCTGTTACCTCCGACTCATTCATTACAAGTATTATACTGGTTTGTCACAGAGAGGCATCGGTTCTATTCAATCAGGGCTCTACTTACTCTTATGTGTCTTCTTAATTTGCTCCGCATTTGGGTGTACCTCGGGATTCTTTGAGTGCCCCCATTTATGTTTATACTTCTGTGGGGGATTCCCTTGTTGTGGATCGCATTTATCGGTCATAGCTGGTTATTATTCGTGGTTTTGAGACCAGAGTGGATTTATTGTTACTTGGTATGGTAGATTTTGATATTATCTTTGGCATGGACTGGTTTTCGCCCTATTTTGCTATTCTTGATTGTCACGCCAAGACTGTGATGCTTGCTATGCTAGGTATTTCGCGTGTTGGGTGGAGTGGTACTTTAGATCACACTACCAGTAGAGTTATGTCTTTCCTTAAAGCTCAGCGTATGGTTGAGAAGGGGTGTGCCGCATATTTAGCTTATGTGAGAGATGTCAGTGCTGATACTCCTTCTGTTGATTCAGTCCCAGTGGTATGGGATTATCCCGATGTGTTTCCAGCTGATCTTCTGGGCATGCCACATGATAGAGACATTGATTTTGGCATTGATCTGTTGTCGGGCACTCAGCCCATTTCCATTCCTCCGTATCGTATGGCTCTTCCTGAGTTGAAGGAGTTTAAGGATCAGTTACAGGAATTGCTTGATAAGGGTTTTATTCGACCCATTGTTTCACCGTGGGGTGCTTCTGTCTTGTTTGTGAATAAAAAGGACGGTTCTATGCGTATGTGTATTGATTATCGCCAGTTGAACAAGGTTATAGTGAAGAATCGTTATCCTTTGCCTCATATTGATAATTTATTCGACCAGCTTCAAGTTGCACAGGTGTTTTCTAAGATTGACTTGCGCTCAAGTTACCATCAGTTGAAGATTTGGGAGCCAGATATCCCAAAGACTGCCTTCAGGACTCGGTATGGTCATTAAGAGTTCCTTGTTATGTCATTTGGGCTGACCAATGCCCCAGCAGCTTTTATGCATTTGATGCATAGTGTGTTCATGCCATATCTCATCTCATTTGTTATTGTTTTTATTGATAATATTCTGGGGTATTCCCCAAGTCAGGAAGATCATGAGCGGCACCTGAGGACCGTGCTTCAGACCCTGAGAGAGAAGAAAATATATGCAAAGTTCTCAAAATGTGAGTTTTGGTTGAGTTTCGTGGCATTCTTAGGTTATGTGGTATCGAGTAAGGGCATTTAGGTGGATCCGAAGAAGATAGAGGTCGTGCAGAGTTGGCCCAGGCCATCCTCAGCTATAGAGATTTGCAGTTTCCTCGGTATGGCGGCTACTACTATCGTTTTGTGGAGGGATTTTCATCGATTTCAGTCCATATGACTAGATTAACCTAGAAGGGTGCCCTATTTTAGTGGACAAAGGAGTGTGAGGTGAGCTTTTAGAAGCTCAAGACAACTTTGACTACAGCCCCAATTTTGATATTGCCTACCGGTTCGGGGTCTTATACTGTCTATTGTGATGCCTCGAGAGTTGGCCTCGGAGCGGTGTTGATGCAGGATGGTAGGGTTATTGCCTACGCGTCTAGACAGTTGAAGATACATGAGAAGAATTAACCTGTCCACAACCTTGAGTTAGTTGCTATTGTTCATGCTTTGAAGATCTAGCGTCTTTATTTGTACGGTGTACCTTGTGAGATCTATACTGACCATCGAAGTTTGCAGCACTTGTTCAAGCAAAAGGATCTAAATTTGCGCCAGAGGAGGTGGTTAGAATTGCTGAAGGACTATGATATTGCTATTTTGTATCACTTGGGCAAGGCCAATATGGTGGCGGATGCCTTGAGTCGTCGGGCGGAGAGTTTGGGGAGTTTGGCATATTTACCAGCTTCAGAGAGGCCTATGGCGATGGATGTTCTGGGCTTAGCCAGCCAGTTTGTGATATTGGATCTTTCGAAGCCCAGTCGGGTTCCAGCGTGTGTGGTTTCCCGGTTTTCTTTATTTCATCATATCAAGGAGCGGCAGTATGATGACCCTTATTTGCTTGTCCTTAAGGACAAGTTTGAGCATGGTGATGCCAGAGATGTAAACATTGGAGATGACGGGGTATTGAGGATGCATGGTCAGATTTGTATGCCCAATATTGATGAGCTTCGAGAGTTGATTTTAGCAGAGGCACATAGTTCGTGGTATTCCATCCATCCGGGTGCCGCATAGATGTATCAGGACTTGAGGCAGCATTATTGGTGGAGGCGGTTGAAGAAAGATATAGTTGGCTATGTATCTAGATGCCTCAACTACTAGCAGGTGAAGTGTGAGCACCAGAGACCGGGCGGGTTGCTTTAGTAGATAGAGATTCCGGAGTGGAAATGAGAGTGCATCACCATAGACTTTGAATCTGTACTCTGACAGACCTTGAAGAATTTTGATGCCATTTGGGTTATTGTGGATCGGCTGACCAAGTCCGCTCATTTCACTCCTATGTGTACCACTTATTCATCGGAGCGGTTGGCAAAGATTTATATCCAGGAGATCATTCATCTGCATGGTATTCCAGTTTTTATTATTTCAGATAGAGGTACTCAGTTTACATTGCGGTCTGGAGAGCTATGCAGCAGGAGTTAGGTACTCGGGTGGAGTTTAGCACATCATTTCACCCCCAAACGGACGGACAGTCCAAGCGCACTATTAAAATTCTTGAGGATATGCTCCATGCATGTGTGAATGAGTTTGGAGGGTCTTGGGATCAGTTCTTTCCATTGGCAGAGTTTGCTTACAACAACAGTTATCAGTCCAGCATTCAGATGGCGCCGTATGAGGCTTTATATGGTAGGAGGTGTAGATCTCCGATGGATTGGTTTGAACCGGGTAAAGCCAGGCAATTGGGCACAGAGTTGGTTCAGGACGCATTGGAGAAGGTTAAGATGATTCATGATATACTCCGTACAGCCCAGTCTAGACAGAAGAGCTACGCGAACAGGAATGTTCGGGATGTTTCGATGCTCCGGAGATATCACGGTGACCTGTCGCACGTGTTGGATTTCAGTTTAGTCCAGCTGGACAAGGATCTATCCTATGTTCAGGAGCCAGTGGCTACATTGGACAGACAGATCAAAAATTTACGGTCAAAGAACATTGCTTCAGTAAAGGTTCAGTGGTAGGGTCAGCGGGCCGAAAAGGCGACCTGGGAGACCAAGCAGGATATGCGCAGCAGTTACCCTCATCTTTTCACTTATTCAGGTATGTCTTTATGCTCGTTTGGGGACGAACGAATGTTTAAGTGTAGGAGCTTAAGTGGTGGAAAGTGGTTCATAGTCAGAACAGTGTGAAGATGGCCTCGATATGAAAATCTGATGGTTTCATTAGCTCCGTTAGGTTATTTCGGGGTTCAAAGCATGTTCGGAATGTGTTTTGGAGGTCCGTAGCTGATTTAGGCTTCAAATGCCGAAGTTTGAATTTTTGAACTTTCCGGTCCAATAGTGAGAATTTGATCCGATAGTTGGAATGGAATTCTGGAAGTTGCAGTATCTCCGTCATGTCATTTGTGATGCGTGTGTAAAATTTCAGGTCATTCGAACAAGGTTTGGCTAGGTTTTTGATCAAAAGCGTTTTGATAGAATTTGAAGTTCTTAGGCTTAAATCATTGGTTAATTCGAGTTTCTGATGTTGTTTTAGGTGGTTTAAGGATTGGTTCAAGTTTGAATGAGGTATTAGGTGTTGTTGGTACTTTTGGTTGAGGACCGGGGAGCCTCGGGATGATTTCGAATGGTTGACGGAAAGATTTTTGAAGTTGATAAATTGCAAACCTTGCTGCTTCTGATATTTTTGCAACTGCGGTTTGGGGACAGCAGATGCGGCACCACAGATACGGCTAAGTGTACCGCAGATGCAGATTTATGGGTGGCCTTCAGGTTCCACAGATACGGAAGTTTCACCGCAGAAGCGCTTTCGCATCTGCAGAAGAAGAACCGCAGATGCAGCTCCTGGTCCTTTAAGTGAAAGTCGCATATGCGACATATGTTCCGCAGATGCGGTCCCTTGACCGCAGATGCGGAATTCATTGGCTAGAAATAGTGATTTCGAGGGTTTAGTTTCAAATGTTAGAAAAATCAAATTGGAGCTCGGGAAAGGGCGATTTTGAGAGGGATTTGAAGATGAGATCATTGGGTAACGATTCCTTAACCCTTTCTAGTTATATTCCATCAATCTTTAGTTAATTTCATCATCTAATTTCAGATTTTGAATGGAAAATGGGTAAAAACTTCATAGACCTAATTATTGAGATTTGAGTGCGTGTTTGACCTCCGACTTGAGAGATTTTTATATGGATAGACTCGTGAGAGTGCGAGGGTTCTGAAAATATTATTTCATCCGATTCCGAGATGTTGTATGAGGGGCATTCTGGTCATTTTAGATAATTTCGCATCTTAGATTTAAATTAAATAGTATAATCAGTTGCTTGAGATGTTTTTTACGATATGTAATTGAATTGAATAGATTTAGGCCATTTGGAGTCGGATACTCGTGGCAAACATGTGGTTTTGAGTTGATTTTGGAGCCAGTTTGAGGTAAGTGGCTTGTCTAACCTTGCGTGAGGGACCTTTCCCCTTAGGATATGATGTTTGGTAATTGAATGCCTTGTACGTGAGGTGACAAGCGCGTACTTGAGCTAATTGTTGAAAATTTGATTTTACTTTAAATATTTAGACTGAGTTTCTTTCTTATCTGCTTTATTCCAATTGCAATTATAGCCTGTGTTAGTCAGAAAATCATGCTTGGTCTAAATTGCCTATTTGCTCAAGTTGCTTTGTTTGTGCTACATGAAGCATGTTAGGCTCGAACTACCTATTGCCTTGTATCTTTGAACTTCATTTCTGGATATCTTCTTGCTGTGACTGCGTATTTACATTGGAACTACGGATGTGGGATCCCGGTAGCTCGCCCCCTCCCCTTGTTTGTTTACTTTGGGACTACGGGTTAGATTCCCGATAGATCCCCCTGCACCTTTACTTTGGGACTACAAGATAGATTCCCGGTAGATCCCCTCTTGCACTTTGATAGCTAGACTAAGGGATGGTATCCCGAAAGCTCCTTGGACAGTTGATGAAATGGACTACAAGACGGTATCCTAGGAGATCCTCGTTGTTGGTATTGATATTGAGCCGTTTTACTCCGTGTTATCTTATTCTTTGAGTGTTAATTGTTGCCTTGTATAAATTGTCTTACTTCATAGTTGTACTCATTATTTCTGTTATTTCATGTTGTTACAAGACTTATTACTATGTTTATTCTCAGTAGGGCCCGGACCATCCTCGTCACTACCCAGCTGTGGTTAGGCTTGGCACTTACTGAGTATCGATGTGGTGTACTCATGCCCCTTCTGCATATGTTTTTTATGTGCAGATCCAGGTAGCTCTACCCAGGCGTATCATCCTCGAGGCGGAGAGATCTAGCAGAGACTTCGAGGTACATCTGCCGCGTCCGCGGACCAGGAGTCTCTATCTTATTCTAGCTTTAGCAGTTAGCTTTTCCTTTCGTACTATGGTTTTAGACATTCTAGAGTTAGAGCAGTGTATCACCTTCCATTAGCTTGTGTTCCCATGAGTTTCTGAGTTTTGGGATGATATTTTAGACTTCCACATTATTAAGTTGTATATGCCAAACGACATTTATATAAAATTTTCCTTCTAGTTTGTTTAGTTTAATTATTTGTTTCTGCAAGTTATGTTATTTCCGCATTGAAGGCTTACCTAGTCATAGGGACTAGGTGCCATCACGACATGTTCGCGGAGGGCGAACTGGGGTCGTGACATATATATATATGAAGGAAAAATTGGGTATAAATGGCATGTATTTCTACTACTTCTTTTTCTATCAAAGTGAATGGGAAGATATGGTTATTTTGCTGGGAGAAGGGTACTGAGGCAAGGTGATCAAATATCACCTCTCCTATTTGTAATGGTTATGGAGTACCTGTCCAGAATTATGGAAAGAATGATCCAATTACTAGACTTTCGATTTCATCATATGAAGAGATAGAAGCTTACTCATCTGATATTTGCTGATGACCTCCTGATTTTTTTCAAAGTCTTTCTCGATGGTGAAGTAAGACCAAGCTCATGAGCTTATTATCCCAGGTCGGAACTAAATATGAACTCGGTTAGCATAGTTATGGAAGCACTAAAACATTTTTCAGAAAATGAGTGGCTTAATAGCAAATGTGGATAAGTCTAATATATTTGTGGCTGGAGTAGACATAGAGATGAAGGGGAAGCTAGTAGAGATGACTGGATTTGCAATAGGGACATTTCCAATAAGGTACTTGGGATTACCACTTTCACCAAAGAAGTGGAATAAGATGGAGTAAAGATTATAGAGAAGATTAGAACTTACTTTACTAAGAATCTATCTTATGCAGGTAAGCTATAAGTGTTATAAATTCGGTTTTGTTTTCATTACATAATTTTTGGGGAGCTGTATTCATCCTCCCACAGAGTGTGTTGAAAGAAGTTGATAGAAAATGAAGAGAATTTCTATGTGGTAGTAATGCAGAATGGAAAAAGGTCTCTCTAGTTGCACGAGAGAAAATTTGTAAGCCAAAAGCACAATGGGGTTTGAATGTAAAAGGATGTAGGAATTGGAATATAATAGTTGTGGGAAAATAGATATGGATACTAATGGAGAAAGCGGATAATATATGGGTAAAGTGAGTGCATGGTATATATATTCAAACAATGGCATAAACTTTTGGAAACATCAGGCACCAGTTGATAGTAGCTGATACTAGAGAAGGCTCAACAAGCTAAAGTTGGGGATGACAAGCTAGTACCAAAATGAAAAGTATTATCTAACTGCTAATGGTCACTACTCGATGGCTAAAGGCTATCTAAAACTAATAGGAGACTCTCCTAAGTTATAGATAGTTGGATTGGTATAGAGCAGGGGAATGCTAACAAAACAAAGATTCATAGTTTGGCTCGCTATGCAGGGAAGGCTCATGACAAAGGATAGGCTAAGAGATATGGGAATACAATGTGACAACACAGCGTGTGGGATGCGTGATGCTGGAAATATCGAGAATGCAGTCCACCTATTTCATGAATGAACTTGGGCTGGGCAGCTATGGACAATGATAGAGCAGTGGATTGGTTTCAGCATACGATGTTCAGAGGTGATTGATACAATGCAAAAGATTAACAGGAAAAATTGGAGAAGCTTTAATAAGAGGATCATGGAAGCGATTTATGGAGCACGTATATATCGAATATGGCAAGCACAAAACTGGAGAAAATTTAGAGGTCATAGTGTAGATAATAGATTTATCGGAAAAGGTCCATATTTGTCCCCTGAACTTTAGGAAAAGGTCTATATATACCCCTCGTTAGAAGTTTGGCTCATTTAGAACCTTTCTGTTATACTCTTGGCTCAGATATACCCTTATGATCGAACGGCAGCCACGATGGATAATTTATCCATTTAGAAACGGACACGTGGCCTTCTAAAATAGTACCAAGCCATTTAATTTGAACCCAATCGGATATGATAGCCCACTCATACCCAACCCGTTTAATTTAACCCTTTTCTTTTAACGCCCGAAAAATTAACTCGGCCACCTTTAATCTCTGACCAATCTCGACCACTATGTCACACCAAAAAAAACAGAACTTTCTATTGTTTCTATTTCTCGTTTCTTTCTTATTCTACTCTGTTTTGATTTTTAATCCATTTTTATA
>MU767372.1:141333-168986 GCA_026770625.1 Nicotiana glauca | reverse complement strand
AAAAAACAGAACTTTCTATTGTTTCTATTTCTCGTTTCTTTCTTATACTACTCTGTTTTGCTTTTTAATCCATTTTTATAAACATAAAAAAAGTATACTAAATAAGTTGTCGGCTAGGTGATGAATCCCATTTTACCTAGTAATTCATATACTAATAGCTAAAATTGTAGTAGCTAAATGAAGCTATTTTGCCAGCATAAGTTGACGGAAGATGTGTTGATTTGATTTGATGGCTGTACATAGTACACTTGTGGGTGGTTCTTCAATTGCCGGAAAAAAATACCGAAGAGTACATGGTCAGCACCACCGTCGTTGCTGCCTTTTTACCATCGCTATTGGAGGTTTCAGAAGGTGAATTGCTTGTGGTAGACTTGTAGGTAGTTGTCTGATTGCCAGAAAAGTTGCCAGAGTCGGAAAAGCAAGAAATCAGAGAAGTTAAAGACTTCTTTATTTTGTAAGAAAAAGTAACAGTAAGAGTAAAAAGTGGAATAAGAAAAAACGTATGGTGTGAAACTAAAGGAAGAGCTGGATAAATTGTGTCTTTTTTATAAAATATCTTCATAGTTGAATGAAATGAAAATGGAGATATTTGAGTGTTTTTAAAAAGGCCTTGTGGAGTAGCCGATATGGGAGAAGAGATGTGTATGGGAATGATTTTGGGTCAACTTTTCAAGCAAACACTACGACGATGGTGATAAAAAGAAAAGGGTTAAATTAAACTGGTCGGGTATGGGTGGGTTATCATATCCGATTGGGTTCAAATTAAATGGGTTGGTACTATTTTAGAAGGCCACGTGTCCGTTCCTGAATGGATAAATTATCCATCGTGGCTGTCGTTTGATCATAAGGGTATATCTGAGCCAAGAGTATAACGGCAAGGTTCTAAATGAGCCAAACTTCTAACGAGGGGTATATATATAGACCTTTTCCTAAAGTTTAGGGGCAAATATGGACCTTTACCGTAGTTTTATTTTGCAACAAATACAAAGTGTAATAAGAGAAAGAATTGAGATGTTGAGAGATACAAAGGAAGCTATGAAAACAAGATTTCTAATTGAGAGGATAGGTAGCTAGTAGGTAATTTTTTTTATTTCTTTTAAGAAAGTGATCGAGGCTCATTTACTGGTTTTATAAAAGTAATGAGTGCTCTTTATGTGTAAATTGATGGTTTGGTTTTCTAGTAATATATTCACATCTTATTACCAAAAGAAAATTGTCTTATTAAATTTTATTAAAATTGGATAGTTGTTAATTAGCTTACCTAGCAGGTTGGGTTAGGTGCCATCACGACTAGTTGAATTTTGGGTCGTGACAAATTGGTATCAGACCTCTAGGTTCATAGGTTCTACAAATCATGAGCAAGTGTCCAGTAGAGTTTTTCAGATTGGTATATTGACGTTTACACCTATCTTCCAGAGGCTACTGGGCATTCAGGATAAAATTCCTATATTTCTTTCCTTATCCTGCAGTATTGATTGACCTTGAAGCGTAACTCTTTGAATTTCTTCCATGCATTCGTATGCACATGTGAGTGCTCGGTATCAGTTTTGCATCATCGGATTGTGATTCCACGGATAAGGTTTAAGATATGATTTTTGTGTGCTGATGATGGGCCAGTCTGGGGGACTTGAGGTCGGGTTTCTACTATAGCTTGAGAACAGGGATTTCTGTTGTGTGAGCACGTGCATTTGGACTTATATGTCTAGTAGTGTTCCTATGGGTGGTATTTGTGGGTCGGTGAGTGGTTGCATGGTTATATGATGAGTACGATATGACTGTAGGATGTGCTTAGATGGATTGAGTGCAACAAGAAGAGTTTACTTGAGATGTGAAAAAGACTATTAGGTGCTTGATTTTTGTCTTGATATGACGTATAGTCTAGAGTTATGAGTGTATTAAGAGATTTTTCATATTGTTACATTGTGGAACAAATTAGCTTCTCATGTCTTATTGATGAGTTCAGACTCATGAAGGCTAGGTGATTGCATAGTAGTTATGGCAGTGAAAGGGTTTAGAGAGATGTCGGTTTAAGTGGGTTATCACCTACGGGGTAATCTGCGGATGTGTGATTTTTTATGGTGTTGTGTGGAGGCTTTCCTTTCTAATAGTGCTTGTACTTGTGCGATTTTAGTTTGGATCAGTTGTAATAGTTAACATGACCGTCACGAGGATGAATGCGAGATTTGTAGATAATTTGAGGCATTAGATGGTTTGTATTATATGAGCTTATGAGGGATTGAGCTGAATTTTGGTGCGGGATTATGGTTGTAATAGAATATGGGTATTTTGAGTTATCGAGTATTTTTTCCTATGTCTTTGAGCCAAGTTGGGGGGGTTTACTATCGACGATTTGATTGCACGATTATGTGTTGTATTAATTTTGATTTGAGGTATACTTGTGAATCAGTTATGACTTGCAGAGGTTGAGATCGATGATGACTCAAGTAAGAGAATTTCTAGATACGAGTTGTATTACACTCTATGGGTATATGGAAATCATGGAATTATTAAGTGGTTATTCATGAAAGATGTAGTGTGCATGGAGTAGGAATTTACTAGGTTGCTTAGAGGTGTGGATTACTTCTTCGGGTGTTATTATGCTAATGGGTTTGACCATTTGGCGGTGCAATTGATATTTGAGCATAGTGAATGACTCTTGAGAAGGTTCTAATGGATTCAAGATTTATGTGTAGCAATTGAGAATTATTCGGATTTGTATATGGCTAGAATTTTAGAATTAACTTGGATGGTGTCGAGACTTGTGGAAATTCTATATCATTGTGGATTATACACTCCAGTATCAAAGAGGTGAAGGAAAATAGTTTTAGGTTCACATAAGGTCTCTTCAGAGTTGGTGTGTCGGTTGTGGTGCTTTGAGGTGCTTAAGAGAGAATTCAGTGGTTTATGGGTTTTAGGGTAGTGTGATTTTATTCTAGGATCTCGTGGTGTGAGTTTTGATTAAGGATCGCGGTTTTCTGGCAAGGAGAAGTGTTAACTTAAGGGTAATTCGGAAGGAACTCAGATAAATAGGATATTTTGGTAGTAGGTTGGATCAGCACGGTAATGGGTATGATCGTTTCTTTGGGTACTTATAATGTGGTAAGTCTCTATAGGTGTTTCATGGCAATGCTCTTGGGTTTTGGCAACCCACGTGGCATGGTGAAGTTAGAGAGAGTAGATTGGACTTATTGGGATATAGAGTGAATTAGATATCTTCTAACTATTCAGCACAAATGTGCTTTCTATATGCGATACATACATTACATTTCCATTTGGCAAGTGCACTATATTTTTCTCTTAAGTTTGGAAGTGATTTATGAGATTACAACAATTCTAATCTGAAGTCATATGATTTGAGCCTCCAATGTCAATTTTCCAGTCATTATTGACATATTGATACTTAAAAATATTCACATAGTTCACTATGCCTACAAAAGTTGTGTTTACCAGAAGAACTAGACCCTTTGGCACTTCTCTTGGACATCATTTGAACAATCTGCTGATACTACTCTTAAGTGAAGAAAGGTTGTGACTATGGCTGAATCATTTGTGGTGTCACAGAACTGGCTGAAGTGAGTCCTCTATGCTGTTGGAATCCAAGATTCAGCTGACTTGCATGGCCATTGTATCCTTCATCTGCTTTAGAATTGGTGTTATCTGCAAAATTAGCATGAAGTCCAGGAATACTTTCTTTCTTCTATGTCTTAAAGTCTAATGGATAGCCTACTAGGTTGTAGTAATTTTCCTTGGTATGACTTTCATAGTGATAATATTCAAACTGAATATTATTCTTTCTTTGCATGTAGCCTCCACATGTGTTACTAGGTCCTTTGTTTCTATACAATGCAATGTTTTCTAAAACCTCAGTAACTTGAGCAACCTGAGTCATACTTGCAAGATTTCTCTGACTTTCCTAATAAACTAGTAGAGAATAAGCTTTATTAATGCTTGGAGCTGGAGACATCATCATAATTTGTGTTCTTAACTGAGAATAGGAGTCATTTAGACCAGTGAGAAACCACAGAAGTATTTGAGATTCAAAATGTTGAGAATACTTCTTTGACTCAGGCATGGAAAACCTGGACAAGGCATGAGAGCATAAAACTCATCCAGAAGATCTCTCAGTTTTGAGAAATAATCTGATATAGTCATAGTCCCTTGAGTTAGAGTTGAATTTCTCTGTAAAGGAATAATACTCTAGAATCGTTCACTTTATCAAATCTATCCTTTAGATTTTGTAACGACCCAACCGATTATTTTGAGTGTTGTAGCCTATTTGCCCATTTACTGCTTATTCTACGCTCAATTGTTGTGATGTTACCTTGCCGAGGTAGTTGGTTTGGTCCCGAGAATGTTTTAGAATGAATTGGGACCCTTAGTCCCAAGGTTGGAAGCCTAAGTTAAAAGAGTTGATCAGATATTGACTTATGTGTAAATGGCTCCAGAATGAAGTTTTAATGGTTCAGATAGCTTCGTATGCTAATTTTGGACTTAGGAGTGTGTCCGGATATTGCTTTGGTGGTCAGTAGGCGATTTTTGCTTGAAATGGCGAAAGTTGGAAAATTAGAAGTTTGGAGAGTTGAGAAGTTTGACCAAGATTTGACTTTGTGGTTACCGGGCTCGTATTTTGATTCTAGAAGTTGGAATAGGTCTGTTGTTCCATTTATGACTTGTGTGCAAAATTTTAGGTTAATCGGAGTTGATTTGATAGGTTTTGGCATCGATTGTAGAAGTTGGAATTCATTAGTTTTCATAAGGCTTGAATTGGGGTGTAATTCGTGTTTTTGATGTTATTTAATGTGATTTGTGGCCTTGACTAAGTTTGTATAGTGTTTTAGGACTTGTTGGTATATTTGGTTGAGGTCCCGGGTGCCTCGGAGGTGATTCAGATGGATATCGGATTGGAAGTTGACTTAAGAGAATTTCTGGGCTGCTGATGTCTGGTGACATTGCACCTGCGGAGGATTGGTCGTAGGTGCGTAACGACATAATCAAAGTCGTGGTCGCATGTGTGCTCTAGAAAGGTTGGGAAGTGGTCGCATGTGCGAAAAGGTGGTCTGCAGCAGCGGAGTAGCACCTACGGAAAGGGGGTCGCAGAAGCGGATTGTGGGGGATAAGCTGAGATGGCCTGGTGTTTCCGCATAAGCAGACGTTGGGAGCAAAAGCGAACTTGGGGGTACAGACGCGGAGCATAGGAACTTAGTGAGGCCCACGGATGCAGAGTTTTGGTCTGTATGTGCGAAATAACTAGGAAAAATATAAATCGTAAGGTTCCGAGGTTTAATCATTTTTTGACTTTGCAAGCTCGGTTGGAGATGATTTTTTAGAGGGTTTTCGCAAGATTTCTTGTGGAAAGCCGATTTTGATCATTTTTATCTAATTATATTGATTACCTATTCAATTTTCCACCTAGTTTATATATTTTTAAGGTGGAATTTTGGGAGTTTGGGGCTAGGGGTTGGAGAGTATGAATTGGGTATTTGAGTGGCAATTTGGTATCGGATTTGAGTAATTTTGTTATGGTTGGACTCTGGGTTGAATATGTGTTCGGATTTTGTAACTTTTGTTTTGTTTCGAGACGTTGGCACGAGGTTAACTTTTTGAGTGGACTTTTTAACTTTTACTTAAGAACTTAGCTTTACCATATGATATGATTCCTATAGCTGGTGTTGATTGTATTAAGTTATTTGTCGCTAGATTCGAGTCGTTCAAAGGTCGATTCGCGAGGCAGGGGCTCTTTTGTGAGGACCCGACACGTCGCCACGTGAGTTACCGCCCCGTTTCCCCCATCTTATGTTTCTGTATGCTTCATTATCAGTTTTTGATGTGATCGAGTTGATTTGGATTGGTTTTGGTAGGAAATGAGACATTTAGTCTATTTAAGGAAGGCTTGTTTTGAAAAAGTCAACCGGATGTTGACCTATGAGTTAGAGAGCTCGGATGGGAATTCTGGTGATTTGGTTAGCTTCGGGGGATGATTTTTGACTTAGGAGTATGATCGGAATTGATTTTGGAGGTCCGGTGTAGAATTAGGCTTGAATTGGCGAAGTTAGTATTTTGGCGAATTCCGGTTGATAGGTGAGATTTTGTTCCGTGGTTCGGAATGGAATTCTGAGAGTTGATATAGCTTTGTTAGATGATTTTGGATGTGTGTGCAAAATTTCAGGTCATTCGGAGGTGTCTTGGTCTGGTTTTTGATCAAATGCGTAATTCGGAAGTTTATAGAAAACTTAGGCTTGAATTCGATGTGATTTGATGGTTTTAGCGTTGTTAGATGTGTTTTGATGATTGGAACAAGTTTGAATGATATTTTAGGATGTGTTGGTGCTTTTGGTTGATGTCCTAGGGGGCCTCGGGGTGATTTCGGATGGTCAATCGGACCAATTTTGGCCTTTGAGGATTGCAGGTTTTTCCAGCTATGTGTTGCAGAGAATTAACCCTTCGCGTTCGCGTAAGGGTCACGCGTTCACGAAGAAGGATCTTGGGAGGCAGGTGAATTACTCTTCGCGTTCGCGATATGTGGGTCCGCGTTTACGGAGGGGTAGCTGAGTGTGCATCGCGTTCGCGAGGCAGTAGCCGCGAACGCGTATAAGGAATTGAGGCTCAGGGGTTTTTTTGCCTTCGCGTTCGCATACATGCAGTCGCGTTCGCATAGGTGGCTTTGAGAAAGCTTCGCATGGTGTAGGCCGCGTTCGCGAAGGGCATGTTTGGCAAATGGAAATTTGAGCTTCGCGACCGCGAGATAGCCCTCGCGTTCTCACAGAGGAAAAGGTCACCTGGGCAGAATGGTTTTAATAACATTTCATCCGCGAACCAAGTCTTATTTCCACCATTTTTGAGCAACCTTGAGAGCTATTGGACGGAAGTTGAAGGGTATTTCGACTAGGTGTGATTGGAGGTGAGTTCCTTGACCTTAATACATGATTTAATCGTAGAATTAACATGGACATTTGTGGAAATTCATCAAAACAGGGTAAAGCTAGGGCTTGAAAAATTGGTATTTCAAATTGGAACTTGAGGGGTCAAATGGACTCTGATTTTGGTAATTTTGATATGTATAGACTCGTGGCGAGATAAGGAATCCGGTGATGTTAATTTTCTGATTTTTCAAGAAGTGGGCCCGGGGCTCGAGTTTTGCAAATTTCGTGATTTTCGATATTTTTCGAGTCTTTTCAATTGGGTTATGTTCCCTTGGCCTATTGTAATGTATTCATTGTGGTTTTGATCAGATTCGACGCTCGAGGAGGTTGATTTGTGAGGCAAGGGCATAGCGAGCTAGGACTTTGGCCGGCTTGAGGTGAGTAATGGTTATAAATGATGTTCTGAGGGATAGAAACCCCGGATTTGCATAACGTAGTGCTATGTTGAGGTGAGACACATGCTGCATGATGAGCGTGGGATCCATTATTGCTGGGGATTTGGATTTGGTCCATCCCGATTGATGATTCTACTGTATTTTGACTGAGCCTTAATTAACATCATTGTATTCTGGGCTAGTTGCTATGTTTAGGCCTTGTGCCGACCTGTGGAACCCTTAGGGGCAATTGTACATGATTGACCTCACTTAACTTGTTAAAATCGTACCCTCAATCATGTTCTTAACTGTTAATATAATATGAACCGGCTTTAGAAATTGATGAATCAAAATGAGAATAATTTGTGGGCTGGAAATCCCTATCTTATCTTAGTATGCCTCAAGAGGCTAAGTTTATATTGACTGAGAGGTGTTGGGAACCTCATAGTGAGGGTATTTGATATGTTATGGATCGGGCTACACACCGGAGCAGTATATATATATATGTATCGGGCTGCACGCCGCAGCAGTATATTATTGGATCGGGCTGTATGCCGCAGCAGTATATTTATTAGGATCGGACTGCACGCCGCAGTACTATAGCGCTTGGGCTGTAAGAGCCCCTCCGGAGTCTGCACACCCCCAGTGAGCGCAATCGACTATTATTATTGGATCGGGCTGCACGCCGCAACAGTATATATATATATAAATGGGTCTGGCTGCACACTGCAGCAGTATGCTATATGGATCGGGCTGCCCGCCGCAGCGGTATAATTATGATTTCGGTTATGGTGAGAAATATATGAGTTGAGTACTGACTTAAAGGATTCTTACCTGACTTCTTCATTTAGTTGTTATTTAAATGTTCTTACTATTTTGATATAGAACTGCTTAGTGCTCTTTACGAGATTTCTTTCCGTCAGTCATTATTTATTGCTATTACTCACTGAGTTGGAGTACTCACTGAGTTGGAGTACTCACTTTACTCCCTGCACCATGTGTGCAGATATAGGTATTTCGGAGGCGTAGATTGAGCTATTCCTGCTATTCAGATCTCATCGGAGTCATCGAGGTAGCTGCATGGCGTCCGCAGACCCGATTTCTCCCTCTATCCTCTTTACTTTCAGCATTTTAGACTATCTTTTGTTTAGGCTATTCCTCAGACTTGTATTAGAGGCTCTTGACTCGTGACACCAGATCGGTGGGATTTGTAGAGATATTTCTTGATTTCCGCACATTTTATCTACTGTTACAAAATTATAATCATGTTAAGTTGGTATTAAAACCCTGTTAATTGGTAATGAACTCTATATGAGGGATTGAGAGTGTTGAATTGGTCGGGCTTGCCTAGCACTGTGTTGGGCGCCATCACGATCGGGTTGGGGTCATGACAAGTTAGTATCAGAGCATAGGTTACCAGGTCTCGCGAGTCACGAGCCGGTTTAGTAGAGTCCCGCGGATCAGTACGGAGACGTATGTACTTATCCTCGAGAGGCTGCAGAACCTGTTAGGAAAACTCACATTCTTGAAATTCTGCCGTGCGAACTTGTTGATCCGAGTATTAAACTTCTCTTTGTTCTATTCTCTCACAGATGGTGAGGACACGAGCTACCGGACATGACGGACGACCACCAGTACCACCTACTGAGGCTACCAGAGGCCGTGGATGCGGTCGTAGTCATGGTCGTGGTAGAGGCAGAGCAGCAGGGGCAGCACTTGTGGATCCTCTAGTTGCCCCAGGTCAGGACCAGGCTCCAGCAGCACTAGTTCAGGCACCAGCTGTGCCCATTGTGATTCCGGGTCTCCATGAGACATTGGCCCAGATATTGACAGTTTGTACGGGCCTAGCTCAGGTGGTTTCAGCCACCACAGCAGCAGCAGCTACTTCACAGGCCGAGAAAATCAATCAAACCCCTGCTACTCGCACACCTGAGCAGGTAGTGCAGGGATTACAGACTCCAGAGGCACCTCCTGCTTAACCAGTGGTACCAGTTCAGGAGTACAGGGCTCTAGTTATGCTCGAGGATGAGCTGCGTCACCCCGAGAGGTTTTATAGACTCCATCCTCCGACATTTAGTGGAGATAAGGGTGAGGATGCCCAGGGTTTTCTCGACAGCGTCAGATTGGATGCTCCGTACAGCGGGGATTCTTGAGTCCAGCGGTATGGCTTTTACTAATTTTCAGTTCACTGGAGCGGCCTTCACTTGGTGGGAGGCGTATGAGCGGTGTAGGCCGGTTGGTGCAGAACCTTTGACTTGGAAGGAGTTCTCCACTCTCTTCTTGGAGAAGTATGTACCGCAGTCCCGCAGAGAGGAACTGCGCAGACAGTTTGAGGGGCTACGACAGGGAGAGATGACAGTGACACAGTATGAGATAAGATTTTTTGAGTTATCTCGGCATGCAGTTTGGCTGGTTCCGACAGACCGTGAGCGTATCCGGAGGTTTGTTGATGGCCTCCACTACCCTCTTCGTATTCTTATGACTAGAGAGAGAGTGTTGGGTGCTTCATTTGAGGCGGTGGTGGATATAGCTCGAGATATTAAGTCAGTTCGCCGCCAGGATCGAGATGAGAGGGAGGCCAAGAGGCCTCGAGGTTCTGGTAGTTACAGTGGCGCTCCTTCGAGGGACCAGTTCCAGCAGGGTCGGGGTCACTCTTTTAGGCCCGCTCAGTCAGCCCGTCCCGAGTATCGTGGGGCACCTTTAGGTTGTGGTTATCAGAGTTCTCAGCAAAGTCAGCCATCTCTCAGCGCTCTTCCAGCACAGAGTTCATCTCGTGCTCCGTCTGCTCAGGGTTCTTCCAAGCCGAGTGCATCAGCTAGTCACTCTAGTGCGAGGGGTTCCCTTCAGCCCCAATTCCCAGCACCCGGGAATTTCTATGAGTGTGGAGAGTTTGGGCATATGCGGAGGGAGTGTCCTCGTCATGCTGCTAGCTCATCTCAGCAGAGGGGTCAGCCCTCATCTTTTGGCCCAGTTTCTTCAGCACCCGCCCGCCAGCTAGGGGCGAGGGTCAGGTAGCCAAGGGTCGGCCCATAGGTACAGGTCGATCAGGCGGTGGTCAGGCCCGCTTTTATGCTCTTCAGGGCAGGACAGATGTTATTGCTTCAGATGCAGTTATCACAGGTATTATTTCAGTCTGTCACAGGGATGCCTCAGTCTTATTTGATCCCGGTTCCTCCTATTCCTATGTGTTTTCATATTTTGCTCATCATTTGGGTACGACCCGAGGGTGTCTTGCTTTACCTGTTCATGTATCTGCCCCGGTGGGCGATACTATTATTGTAGACCATGTGTATCGGTCGTGTTTGGTGACTATTGGGGGTTTGGAGACCTGAGTTTATCTATTGCTATTGAGCATGGTGGATTTTGATGTTATTTTGGGCATGGACTGGTTATCTCCGTGTCATGCCATTCTGGACTGTCATGCTAAGACAGTCACTTTGCCTATACCGAGTATTCCGAGGATCGAGTGGCATGGAGTGACTGACTATGTTCCTAGCATGGTAATTTCATTCCTAAAGGCCCAGCGTATGGTTGGGAAGGGTTGTCTTTCATATTTGTCATTTGTGAGGGATGTTGGAGCCGAGACTCCTAGCATTGATTCTGTCCCAGTTGTGAGGGAATTTCCTGATATTTTTCCTGCGGACCTGTCGGTCATGCCACCAGACAGGGACATTGATTTTGGTATTGACCTGGTGTCGGGCACTCAGCCTATTCCATTCCTCCGTATCGTATGGCACCAGCGGAGTTGAAAGAATTGAAGGATCAGCTTCAGGAACTCCTAGATAAGGGGTTCATTCGGCCTAGTGTGTCACTGTGGGGTGCACCAGTTCTATTTGTGAAGAAGAAGGATGGCACCATGAGAATATGCATTGACTACAGGCAATTAAACAAAGTAACAGTGAAGAATAAGTACCCCCTGCCTCGTATTGATGATTTATTTGACCAGCTTCAGGGGGCGAGAGTATTCTACAAGATTGATCTCCGTTCAGGCTATCACCAGTTGAAGATCAGGGATTCAGATATTATGAAGACTGCTTTCAGGACTACATATGGGCACTATGAGTTTCCTGTTATGTCCTTTGGGCTGACCAATGCCCCAGCAGCGTTGATGCAGTTGATGACCAGTGTATTTCGGCCGTATCTGGATTTATTCGTGATTGTTTTTATTGATGATATTCTGGTGTACTCGCGTAGCCAGGAGGAGCACGCATAGCATTTGTGTGTGGTATTACAGAGATTGAGGGAGGAGAAGCTTTATGCAAAGTTCTCCAAGTGTGAGTTTTGGCTCGGGTCAGTGGCTTTCTTGAGGCACGTGGTGTCCAACGAGGGTATTTAGGTCGACCCAAAGAAAATATAGGTGGTGCAGAGTTGGCCTTGACCGACCTCAGCCACAGAGATTCGCAGTTTCCTTAGGTTGGCAGGTTATTATCGCCGGTTTGTTCTGGGATTTTCCTCTATTGCATCGCCCTTGACCAAGTTGACTCAGAAGGGTGCTATATTTGTATGGTTAGACGAGTGCGAGGAGAGCTTTCAGAAGCTCAAGACAGCTTTGACCACGACTCTAGTATTGGTTTTTCCCTCAACCGCAGGTTCTTATATTGTATATTTTAAAGCTTCAAGAGTTGGAATCGTATGTGTATTGATGCAGGAGGGTAGAGTTATTGCTTATGCTTCTCATCAATTGAAGCCCTACGAGAAGAACTACCCTGTACATGATTTGGAGTTGGCTACTATAGTTCATGCTCTGAAGATTTGGAGGCACTACTTGTATGATGTATCTTGTAAGGTATCCAATGATCATCGCAGTCTTCAGAATCTATTCAAGCAAAAAGATCTTAATTTGAGGCAGCGGAGGTGGCTAGAGTTACTTAAGGACTATGATATTACCATTCTGTATCACCTAGGGAAGGCCAATATAGTGGCCGATGCTTTGAGCCGAAAGACGGTTAGTATGGGGAGTTTGGCATGCGTTCCAGTTGGGGAGAGGCCCTTTGCAGTTGATGTCCAGGATTTGACCATTCGGATGGTGAGATTAGATATTTCGGAGCCTAGTCGGGTGTTGGCTTGTGTGGTTTCTCGGTCTTCCTTATATGATCGCATCAGAGAGCGCCAGTATGATGATCTACATCTGCTTGTCCTTAAGGATAGGGTTAAGCATGATGATACCAGGGAGGTGACTATTAATGATGATGGCGTGTTGAGGATGCAGGGCCGGATTTGTGTGCCCAATATGGATAGGCTTCGGGATTTGATATTGGAGGAGGCTCACAGCTCGCGGTATTCTATTCATCTGGGGTCCGCAAAGTGTATCAGGATCTGAGGTAGCACTACTGGTGGAGGAGGATGAGAAGGATATAGTAGGGTTTGTAGCTCGGTGTCTCAACTGTCAGCAGGTAAAGTACGAGCATCAGAGGCCGGGCGGTGTACTTCAACGGATGATTATTCCCGAGTGGAAGTGGGAGAGGATTACTATGGATTTGTGAGTGGTCTCCCTCGGACTTTGAAGAAGTTCGATTCGATTTGGGTGATTGTGGACAGGTTGACAAAGTCCGCGCACTTCATTCTGGTACGTACTACCTATTCATCGGAGCGGCTGGCAGGAATCTTTATCTGGGAGATTATCCGATTGCATGGGGTTCCAGTGTCTATTATATCAGATAATGGTACTCAGTTCACTTCTCTATTTTGGAGGACATTTCAGCGAGATTTGGGTACGCAGGTAGAGTTTAGCACAACATTTCATCCTCAGACGGACGAGCAGTCTGAGCGTACTATTCAGATATTGAAGGACATGTTGCGTGCATGTGTTATTGATTTTGGACGTTCTTGGGATGAGTTTTTGCCGCTTGCAGAGTTTGCCTACAACAAGAGTTATCAGTCGAGCATTCAGATGGCTCCGTATGAAGCGTTGTATGGGAGGCGGTGTAGATCTCCGGTTGGATAGTTCGAGCGTGGCGAGGCTAGGTTATTGGGGACAGAGATGGTTCAGGATGCATTAGAGAGGGTAAAGCTGATTCAAGAGAGACTTTGTACAGCACAGTCACATCAGAAGAGTTATGCAGACCGGAAGGTTCGGGATATGTCATATATGGTGGGTGAGAAGGTCTTGCTGAAGGTTTCGCCCATGAAGGGTGTCATGCGGTTTGGAAAGAAAGGGAAGCTAAGTCCGTAGTTTATTAGGACTTTTGAGGTACTTAGGAGGATTGGGGAGGTGGCTTATGATCTTGCCTTGCCACCCAGTTTGTCGGGCGTGCATCCGGTATTCCATACATCTATGCTCCAGAAGTATGTTGGGGACCCGTCTCATGTGTTGGACTTCAGCACTGTTCAGTTGGATGATGATTTGACCTATGATGTGGAGACAGTGGCTATCTTGGGTCGTCAGGTTTAAAAGTTGAGATCGAAGGATATAGCTTCGCTAAAGGTACAGTGGAGAGGTCGGCCCATGGAGGAGGCTACTTAGGAGACCGAGCGGGAGATGCGGAGCAGATATCCTCATCTGTTTGAGGCTTCAGGTATGTTTTTTGACCCGCTCGAGGACGAGCATTTTTTTTAGTTGGGGAGGATGTGATCGAGTTGATTTGGATTGGTTTTGGTAGGAAATGAGACACTTAGTCTCTTTAAGGAAGGCTTATTTTGGAAAAGTTAATCGGATGTTGACCTATGAGTTAGAGGGCTCGTATAGGAATTCCGGTGATTTGGTTAGTTTCGGGGGATGATTTGTGACTAAGAAGTGTGATCGGAATTGATTTTGGAGGTCCGGTGTAGAATTAGGCTTGAATTGGCGAAGTTAGTATTTTGGCGAATTTCGGTTGATAGGTGAGATTTTTAGCCGAGGGTCGGAATGGAATTTCGAGAGTTGTTGTAGCTTCGTTAGATGATTTTGGATGTGTGTGCAAAATTTTAGGTCATTCGGAGGTGTTTTGGTCTGGTTTTTGATTAAATGCGTAATTCGAAAGTTTTTAGAAAACTTAGGCTTGAATTCGATGTGATTTGATGGTTTTAGCGTTGTTAGATGTGTTTTGATGATTGGAAACTGTTTGAATGATGTTTTAGGATGTGTTGGCACTTTTGGTTGAGGTCCCGGAGGCTTCGGGTTGATTTCGGATGGTCAATCGGACCAATTTTGGCCTTTGAGGATTGCAGGTTTTTCCAGCTATGTGTTGTAGAGAATTAACCCTTCGCGTTCGTGTAAGGGTCACGCGTTCGCGAAGAAGGATCTTGGGAGGCAGGTGAATAACTCTTCACGTTCGCGATATGTGGGTCCGCGTTCGCGAAGGGGTAGCTGAGTGTGCATCGCGTTCACGAGGCAGTAGCCGCGAACGCGTATAAGGAATTGAGGCTCAGGGGTTTTTTTGCCTTCGCATTCGCATACGTGCAGTCGCGTTCACGTAGGTGCCTTTGAGGAAGCTTTACATTCGCGAGGTGTGGGCCGCGTCCGCGAAGGGCATTTTTGGCAGATGGAAATTTGATCTTCGCGACCGCGAGATAGCCCTCACGTTCTCACAGAGGAAAAGGTCACCTGGGCAGAATGGTTTTAATAACATTTCATCCGCGAACCAAGTCTTATTTCCACCATTTTTGAGCAATCTTGAGAGCTATTGGATGGAAATTGAAGGGTATTTCGACGAGGTGTGATTGGAGGTGAGTTCCTTGACCTTAATACATGATTTAATGGTAGAATTAACATGGAAATTTTGGAAATTTATCAAAAGAGGATAAAGCTAGGGCTCGGAAAATTGGAATTTCAAAGTGGAACTTGAGGGGTCAAATGGACTCCGATTTGGGTAATTTTGATATGTATAGACTCGTGGCGAGATAAGGAATCCGGTGATGTTAATTTTCTAATTTTTCGAGAAGTGGGCCCGTGGCTCGGGTTTTGCAAATTTTGTGATTTTCGATATTTTTTGAGTCTTTTCGATTGGGTTATGTTCCCTTGGCCTATTGTAACGTATTCGTTGTGGTTTTGATCAGATTCGATGCTCAAGAGTTCACTTGTGAGGCAAGGGTATAGAGAGCAAGGACTTTTGCCAGCTTGAGGTGAGTAATGGTTATAAATGATGTTCTGAGGGTTTGAAACCCCGGATTTGCACAATATAGTGCTATGTTGAGGTGAGACACAGGCTACATAATGAGCGTGCGGTCCATTACTGCTGGGGATTCGGACTTGGTCCATCCCGATTGATGATTCTACTGTATTTTGACTGAGCCTTAATTAACATAATTGTATTCTGGGATAGTTGCCATGTTTGGGGTCTTGTGCCGACCTGTAGAACCCTTAGGGGCAATTGTACAAGATTGACCTCACTTAACCTGTTAAAATCGTACCCTTAGTCATGTTCTTAACTGTTAATATAATATGAACCGGCTTTAGAAATTGACGAATCAAAATGAGAATAATTTGTGGGCTGGAAATCCCTGTCTTATCTTAGTATGCCTCAAGAGGCTAAGTTTATATTGACTGAGAGGGGTTGGGAACCCCATAGTGAGGGTATTTGATATGTTATGGATCGGGCTGCATACCATAGCAGTATATATATATATATATATATATATGGATCGGGCTGCATGCCGCAGCAGTATATTATTGGATCGGGCTGCACGCCGCAGCAGTATATTTATATGGATCGGACTGCACACCGCAGTAGTATAGCGCTTAGGCTGTAGGAGCCCCTCCGAAGTCTGCACACCCCTAGTGAGCGCAGTCGATTATTATTATTGGATCGGGCTGCACGCCGCAACAGTGTATATATCAATGGATCAGGTTGCACGCTGCAGCAGTATGATATATGTATCGGGCTGCCCGCCGCAGCAGTATAACTATGATTTCGATTATGGTGAGAAATAAATGAGTTGACTACTGGCTTAAAGGATTCTTACCTGACTTCTTCATTTAGTTGTTGTTTAAATGTTCTTACTATTTTGATATAGAACTGCTTAGTGCTCTTTACGAGATTTCTTTCCGTCAGTCATTATTTATTGCTATTACTAACTGAGTTGGAGTACTCACTTTACTCCCTGCACCATGTGTACAGATACAGGTATTCCGGAGGAGTAGATTGAGCTATTGCTGCTATTCAGATCTCACCAGTGTCATCGAGGAGTTGCATGGCGTCCGCAGACCCGATTTCTCCCTCTATCCTCTTTACTTTCAGCATTTTAGACTATCTTTTGTTTAGGTTGTTCCACAGACTTGTATTAGAGGCTCTTGACTCGTGACACCAGATCGGTGGGATTTGTAGAGATATTTCTTGATTTCCGCACATTTTATCTATTGTTACAGAATTATAATCATGTTAAGTTGGTATTTAAACCATGTTAATTGGTAGTGGACTCTATATGAGGGATTGAGAGTGTTGAATTGGTCGGGCTTGCCTAGCATTGTGTTGGGCGCCATCACGACCGGTTTGGGGTCGTGACATCTTTGGAGTAGAGATTTGTATGGTTTGTGGTAAGTAACACTTCTAAGCTTGATTATGAGGGTATGAATCCTTGAATTACGTATTGTGTGATCGGTGTTTCAGGTGAAGCACATGCTACGTGACGGGCATGTGGGCGAACACTATAGAAATTTTGACTTAGTTGATTTTGTGGACTTGTGTAGTCATCTTATCCGAGTACTATTACTATACTCCATGTGTTTGAGAGTTTGAGCTGTGACTCATGTTAGAAATCATGTTTAGGCCATATGCTGGTACTATTGAGAACCACACCGATCGTTCTTTTGTTGTTGAGTTATTTGATTAATTTTCAGTTATGTACTGAGTCACATTCATCATTGCATGTTATCTCTATCTCTATATCATTCATTGTCACATCATGTATCATTATTTTGGGCAGATTGGCACGATTGTTGTGAGTCCAAGAGATTGAAAAGCTTGATGACTGAGTGAGGTTGAGGGCTTGTTTGTGAGTGATATTTATGGGACCGGGTTGCATGCCGCAGCGAGTACTATTAACTCATGATGGTATCTGGTTGCACACTAGAGCAGGTATTATTGACTCATGATGGGATCGGGCTACACGTCACATCAGGTATTATTGATTCATGACGGGATCTGGTTGCATGCCGCAGAAGATTTTATTAATGTTTGGGTAGGATCCGCTCCTTCGAAGTTTGACATACCAACAATGAGCGCATGTATTGTACAGTGCTGAGTGACTAAGTGTGATGAGCGAGAATTGAGACAGTCAGATGAAGTACTCTGAGAGATTGAGCACGTGAGATTTTCATTGTGTTACATCACATACGATATGCATATTGGCATTTAGATATTGAGGTGTAATATTCCTCATATCAGTCATACTTAGCATAGTTTATTTGTATTGAGCTTAATTGTTAAACCTCGAAGCATTTCTACATTTCCTTTATTGTGTACCAACAGATTATGAGTTTCTCTAAGATATTATTATCATATTTCCTGTCACTTATGTATTGTTAAACCCTATATTTGGACTGTATTGGTTGAGCTTGTCACTTCTTTCAGCCTAAAGGTTGGTTTTGTTACTTATTGAGTATATTAGTCAGTTGTATTTATACTACACTCTGCACTTCGTCTGCAGATCCAGGTACTTCCGGGAACGGTGGTTGCTAGGTTGAAGCTTATTCAGTTCGGAGACTATCGAGGTAGATGCTTGGCATCCGCAAACCTTGACTCTGCTCCATTATCTTTAGTATTATTTATGTCCTACCTTCCTATATAGTGTTTTAGACCCTGTTATTGTATAGATGCTCATGTACTCAGTGACACCCGAATTATAAAAAATATCATATTAAGTCACGGTATTTCTTATCACTACTTATGAGATTTTTCTCTTGAACTTATATTATTATGTTTTCCAAATTTAATGATGCGTGGTTTCATTGTGAATGTTGGCTTTCCTAGTATTGCGATAGGCACCATCACAATATGTGAGATTTGGATCGTGACAATTTTCAAAGTTTATGATCAATAGATGCATACAGATCACTACTGAGCAATCCTGGTCTTAGAACATTCATGATCCAAGATAAGACAACTGCATTCACCTTTTCCCACAAATCATGAAGTTTCAGTTCGAATTTAGATTTAGGGAATCTACTATCAACAAAATCTAATTTGCTCTTACCCAAAAAATCAATTCTCATAGCACGACTCCACAAGGCATTGCTATCTAGTCAAATGAATAGAGATTAGAGAACAACATGGTGTGTCTGTAGGTTGTAGGTACAATGGAAAAACCTTTGTAGCTTAAACATAATTGTCATTAGCTGATGTTATAGAAGTTGTGAATGGAATCATATTATTTTCTTCACTCCAATCGCCATTGTTGACTACAACTTCTAAGAATCACAAATCGTAGCTTTGATTGAGATCACTCTAAGACAATTCAGCATTCAATTTCGGAAATGAAGCAATCCAAGCAATCCAGAAGTGTAGAAGTAAATCGCGAGTCATCTTAGACTAATACTGATGGCTCTAATACCATGTTAGCTGCCATAGATGTAGAAGTTGGAGCTAAGAGCAAAGTGAACATTCACTACTAGAAATCTGAAAAAATGCAACCACGAAAAACGATCAAAGTTGGTCGTTTATTGGCCAAAAAGTGACCAAAAAGCGACAAAACATGCCTGGTCTATATTAAGCTGGTCCCTTTACCTTAGGGACCAAAGTTGGTCGCTAATTAGAGACCAACATGGTCTCTCAGGTAAAAGGATCAAATTTTCCGGGTAAAGAAAATAGCGACCAACTTTGGTCGCCACAATATTTTAATATTATAATTTTGACGACCAAAGTTGGTCTCTTTATGTAAATTACGTTTTTTATTTATTATTAATCATAAAATAGCGACCAACTATGGTCTGTAAAAAAAATATTATATTTTAAAATATGGAAAATAGCGACCAAAGTTGGTCGCCATACTATAAATATTTTTAATTTATTTTTAAAATAATCGACCAAAGTTGGTCGCTAACTTCATGAATTAATGTTTGTTTTTAGTAATCAGTGACCAAATTTGGTCGCTATATTTCCAGAAATTATTAATTTTCTGGGAAATAGCGACCAAAGTTGGTCGTTTTTTGTGAAATCTGGGTTATATAGCGACCAACCTTGGCCGCTATTTCCCAGAAAATTGTTCTTTTAATAGAAAATCAACCAAATAGCGACCAAAGTTGGTCGCTTTTTTTGGTATATTGCTGGCAGGAACTGCCTGTTTTGGCAGCTACACCACCTGCCAGCTTACCAAAATTCCAAAATAGGCATTTTATGCCAACAACAACAACAACTAAAAAGCAACAACAACAACACAATAACAATATTATAACGAACAAAGTATAAAGTATAAAGTTCTATAGTACTTTATAATTTAAGCTAACTAAATTAATAAGTTAACTGTTATTACAAAACCATTCGAAATCCGATTATATTTCTCAAGTATAAACTAATAAGTTCAAAGATTGTTCTATACATCATTATCATAACCGTCTGATGAACTTTCTTCACCATGACGGTATCCAAAATGGGCTATTTGTGGAGGATGGGAAGAATGATCACGGGGAGGACGGGAGGAACGAGCACGGGGAATGCGAGCCTCTGGCGATGACTCGCGAGACCGGGGAATCAAAAAACTGCCAGAAGTTAGGAGAGATTTGATCTGCTCTTGCATGCCCTTGTACTGAGCTTGCATGCCAGAGTACTACATATCTCTAAGCCTTTCTCTCTCCTTGGCGGCTTCTAGCTCGGATGTGAGCTTTTGTACAGTCTCCCACGTAGAGGAGAGGCTCTCCCCATCAAGTTGCTCGGCTTGGGAGGAAGTACCTATTCCTTGCATTCCACACTTATAGCAATTGAATTTCTTATTAGGAAGCCCGTATACCTTCCCCCATTTTGGACCGCCAACAGCCTGCGTCCACATTCTCTCAGCATCCTCGTCCGATAGTTGGATTGGCACAACCGACTCATTAGGTGGATGACTGCGTATGAATTGCTCCACTTCAGCTGTGAAGCTACCCTATAAGTAAATCAAAATTCTTAATGAAAATTGAAAACTTACATGTACAGTCGAGGCTCGGCCCTCGACCCACCTTTCTTGGTCCGTCTCTTTCTTCTTCTTTACAATATGAGTCTCCTTGAAGAGCTCATCTTGGTTCATCGAACGCCCCAACTCTTTTTCCTGAAAACTCATAAATTTTAGTTAATAAACAGAATACATATACTTTGAAAAAAAAATTAAGCAATTACGTACCATTTTTCATTTTATCGTCCCTAGGTTGATCGCATCTCCAGTGTGCAAGGATCCTCCCTTCTCAAATGCTCGGGCTTTCTTTCCTTTTTCGCTCTTCTGTAATAACTATGCTGTAAGCCATTGCCTTTGCAAATCATCCCATAAATCCTGAAGCAACCAGCCAGGCTTCTGGTTCAACTGCCTAGCTTTGGAGAAATAATGGGACAACCGCTTTCGAGCTTTTAGATGGAAATTTGCAGCCACTTTCGCGCTACAGCGGTGTTCCCATACACACTTGCTATGTATTTCAAAAGTCAAGTATTATATGGAAATATCATATTTATATGGAAATATCATAAAAGCTATATTCGATATATTATACTTAGCTTTTATTAGCTAATAATTATTCAAAAGTTAAGTGCATTAACTGCTTATAATATAGTATATTAGTGCATTAGCTTTTATATATATATATATATATATATATATATATATATATATATATATATATGCTATGCAATAAGTATTAGTGCATTAGCTAATAAATGCTAAGTATTAATGCGCTTAACTTTTTATTAATTATGTATTAACGCACTAAGCTTTTATCGAATATATATAAAAGCTATATTCGTTGTATATAAGCTAAATTCGATATAATTCGATATATATAAGCTAAGCTATATTCTATAATACATATTTAGATGGAAATATCATAAATAGAAATAATTATACTGCTTAAAAGAACATTTATACCTTAAATTGATTGAAGATTGCCTCCTTCAGAGCGAATGGGAATTCACTCCAAGTCGCATAAGGACCATCATAAAGCTTTCTGGTGGCTTTGGTGATGATCCTTGTAGTAATATTATTAGGGATGGACCTGCAATTTAATAAAAAAAATACATTAATATCTTAGTAAAACTGTACAAAACAAAAAAAGTAAAAATAACAAATAACTCTTACCCGTCACCCTCAGGGACTATGATGATCCTGCCATATTCATCATAATGCACCTCCTCGTCATCATCAGCATCATTGTCCGAACCATGTACATCGAAGCATGTGTGGAAGGAGTAAGGGGGTCAGAGCTAGTATCTCGCAGGCGAAGGCTTGGAATAGATGGAGTCCCAGATGAAGATGGTTGCGAGCCCTGGGAATGCGAGCCCTAGGAGTGCGACATAGTTGTAAGGGATGCAAGTAGATGAGATACAGATAGTTGTGACATGTGTGGCTGTGACACAGATGGTTGTGATCCATGTGGATGTGACATGGATCAATGCGATCCATGAGCTGCTGATGGATGGGATCTATGTGGTAGTGAGATAGGTGGACTGTATGTAGGTCGTACAGTCCTATGGCCTTGTGAAGAAAGACCTGGTGTATGCACTAAGGTGTAGGGCTGGTGATGTGCTGGCAGCTCAGAATAGCCCTGGGGTGGAGGCACAGCCATAGGCATAGGCACAGGCATCTGTGAAGAGGCAGGAAGGGATTGAGTAGTATCTTCTACCCTCCTCTTTTGTTTCCTAGCCTTTTCTCGACCCCGAGAACCAGTAGGATCACTGTTACCTCGACCCTTGCCTGTCATCTGCATAATGATTTTGCACCTAGTTAAATTGAAACATATAAAGAAACTAGCTATAAACGAGAGTTATTAAAGAAACCAACTTTTTAAAGCTGATCCATGTATAGTTCCTCGTCCAAGAATTCTTCTTCCTCACTTGTTTGAGCTTCATCAGTTGATTCTTCTTCCTCGTTTTCTATAATTCTTACTTCATCTATATCAACTTCTTCCAATATGTGTTCAGGATGTTCCAAATCATTTTCTAAAACTTCATCCACTATTTGGTGAACACTGGAGATATCGTTTTGATATGCAACATCTAACACATTCTCGACTTCTACCCTACCCACAGGCTTAGTTTTTATTACAACCCACAAATCAGACTTATTCCGCCGCAATGGATAAGGAGCATAATACACTTGACTAACATTATGTGCAATTATGAAAGGATCATAACGATCATACTCCCTCGTATGATTAACCTCAATTATTTTGTATTGATTGTGCACTCTTGTACTGTCACGGCCCAAAATCCACTACGATCGTGATGGCGCCGGACACCTCTGTCAGGCAAGCCAACTAAATTAGCAATAAAATTCTCTTTTAATACCTTTGAAAATCTAGGATTTTTCCTTCCATTTTTCATAATTAAAACAATCTCTACTTCAATTCAAATTAAGTAATAACTATGGTACACATCTTTCGAAAACCATCCCAGAACCCGGTGTCACAAGTGCATGAGCATGTATTGATAAGGAAAATAAAATACAACATCTCTCTGAAATATAGTGGACAGGGAATAAATAAAAAAATGCTGAAAGGAACTACACTAGCTGCGAGTCGCCTCGAACAATGCAGCTCACCTAGTCCCAGAATCATCCGCGCTGCTACGCCCAGTAGGCTGCTAGAGATACATATACCTGTGCAACAAAAATACACAGAAGTGTAGTATGAGTACGTAAACAACGTGCACTCAATGAGTATCCCGTCTAATCTCGAACAAGTAGAGAAGAGATGTTCAACTTTGACACTCACTAATGGTCCAGTAATGATTTTTCCTTAATGTATTAATCTGTGGATTTTTATAACATGATTTTTAATCCAAACAAAGGCAACAAGTAAACATATAATTCTTTTATAGGAAATTTTCAAAATTCCTTTACGTTATTAACAAATTAATATCAAGCCAGGATGAGGCAATAATAACTTTAATAAGTTCAAGGCAGCAATACAAGCATGCGCAAATCATGCCAAGGCGACGGCCAGATCCAACAGAAAAAAATGTGCACTTGCCGAGGGTCGATGGCGCGCCTATAGATGCATCTATTTAATCTGCCGAGGCGTTCGGCCCGTTCCATAAATAAACACATACCCTGCTCACGTATCATGCATTGCGACTCAGGTACACATAGAGATACATGCTCAATCAGTCAATTAAGAACTCATCGGGGGATATTTATCCAAATAATACAATTTCTCTTTTAACAATTCAGGAGAAATAACATTTAATACCTTTTTAAAGTCATTTACTAATCCAGGGTGATATAAGCAATTAAAGATATCAATGGGTTCATAAATAATCCAAGTATAACATGCTTTTGGGTCCTAACTACCCGGACGGGTCCTAACTACCCGCAATTAGGAGCACATAATCAATTATTTCACCTATGGGGACAATGCCCTCTTACAAGGTTAGAAAGGAGACTCACCTCACTCCGAAGATCCATAAATGGCCTTCAAGCCTTCCCAACGACTCGAATCGTTGCCAAATGTTCCAAAACTAGCCAAATAATGGCAAACTATTGAGAATATACTCGAATACTCGTTCACAATTCAAATTATACAAATCCCCAACTTCGCTTAGTGAAATGACCAAAATTCCCTCGGGCCCACGTGCCCGGATTTCGAAATTTCTCGAAGATAAAGTTTACCCATGAACTCACGAACTCAAATATATGATTTTCTCTTACTTCCATACTCGAAATCATGGTAAAATCCAATTTCTCAAGTTTTTAGGTTTTCTTCCAAAAATCCTAACTTGCCCACAGTGTTTATGTCTAATTCCATGATATAATCTTGTATTTAACTTGGAAATGAGTAGGAGTATCTTACCTTAACATAGATGACAAAATCCCTCTTTGAAGCTCTCCAAAAATTGCCCTAAGCCATGAAAAAATGGGTGAAATGAACCAAAACCCCGATTTAAAACAAGTATTCTGCCTCCAGTAATTTTCGCTTCTGCGGAATTATTTCCGCTTATGCAGTTAAAATGCCGCTTTTGTGACTCCTTCCCAAGACGCCCAGCTTCCGTTTTGCGCTTCCTTTTCCACAGGTACGGTCCCGCATCTGTGGCTCCCTGACCGCATCTGCGGTCCCAGCTTTCCTCACCAAAATTCGCATCTGCGGTCTTCCTGGCCGCTTCTATGGCTCCGCACCTACGGCCAAAACTTCGTAGGTGCGAAAATACCAGATACGAGTTGCTTCAACTTTTCTTCAACTCAAAATCGATCCGTTAACCACCCAAAATCCACCCGAGGCCCCCTGGACCCCAACCAATCACACCAACCAGTCCCAAAACATATTACGAACTTGCTCGAGGCCTCAAATCACATCAAACAATGCGAAAATCATGAATTACACCCCAATTCAAACTTTATGAACTTTAGAATTTCAAACTTTTGTTTCTGATGTTTAAACCTATCAAATCACGTCTGATTGACCTCAAATTTTGCACACAAGTCATATTTGACATTACAGACCTACTCCAACTTTCGGAATCGGATTCCGATCCCGATATCAAAAATGTCCACTTCCGATCAAACTTCTCAAAACCTTAAATTTTCTATCCTTAGCCAAATGACTTTGAAATGACCTACGGACCTCCGAATTCACTTCCGGTCGCGCTCCCAACTCTAGAATCACCATATGGAGCTATTCCTAGACTTAAAATCCCAAACGGACATCAATAACACTAAAATGCACTTCAAGCCAAACTTAAGAAATTTCTTCCAAAATGCTAACTTCCACAATAGGCGCCAAAATGCTCTCGGGTTATCCAAAACCCAATCTGGGCATACGCCCAAGTCGAAAATCATCATGCGAACCTGCTGGAACCTTCAGATAACGATTCCGAGGTCGTTTACTCAAAATTCAACTCCTAGTTCATTCTTTCAACTTTAAGCTTCCGAAACAAGAATTCTCCTTCCAAATCAACTCTGGACTTCCTGAAATTCATTTCCGACCACACGTACAAGTCACAATACCTGAAATAAAACTGCTCATGGCCTCAGACTGTTGAATGATGTGCTAGTGCCCAAAACAACCGGTCGGGTCGTTACATGTACCTCTTGTTGGATGTGGGTCAAACCACTTGCATCTAAAGAGCATCAATTTCTTATTTGGCTAACCTATATATTCTAGTTCTATTATTTCTTTGAGCACACCATAATAATGAAGATCTCCATCTTGGTTTCCATCACCACCTTGAACCCACACCCCACTGTTGTTGCTATTTTTATTTTTAAAGCAATCCTCTGTATGAAACTTATAACCATTCACAACGTACTTAGACATGGTTGTGACCTCAACCCCAGTTCCCCAAGATATATCTTTCAAAAATTGATTTATACCATTATTTGGATCATTTACCTACAAATCGTTAAATAAATTCATAAGTTAGCATAACTTCCAAACATTATTTACCTACATAGTGTTAGAATATTTTAAGGAGAAACTTACAAATTGTTTGAACCACATATCAAATCTCGTATATACAGCATCATGGCCAAATTGACCCACAAAGTGACTGTGACACATCAAATATTTTTAGTAGTTGCATTGAAATGTAATCGTAGTAATTTTTAGATTTTTATTACTAAATCAATACTTACTTGAGATATGGTACAACTTTGGGACAATTTAGCAACGCGTGAAGTGTAGCTGACTTGTACTCCATATCACTCAAACTTCTCTTTCTAACATCCTTAGAACATCAGCCTGGTTGATTGAATATGGACATAGGCGGATATAATGGATCATTCCTAAGGTCGACCGTGTGCCTGTTGGGCCTATTCCTAGCACATGGCACATTACTCTCAAAATAATAAGAACAAAAATAGGCAGTTTCCTTCGGAATCCTTCGGAAGATAAGCTTCGCATATAGGTCCTTCAATCCTATTCCTCTGCTTAACAAATTGTTTGCATTTGCCAATTGTCCTACATAATTTCAGGTTAGCCAAGAAAATTTGTTTAAATTAAAATAGAAAATTACATCAAACCTAAAATATTACTTCTCAAAGGGATACATCCATCTGCATTGAACAGGCCCTCCAAGTCGTGCCTCATGTACAAGGTGGATTGGAAGGTATTCCATCACATCAAAAAACCCACATGGAAATATCTTTTTCATCTTAGTAGAAGTTACACGAATCTTCTGATCCATCAGGAGTAGGTTTTCTTCCCTTAATGTGGAAGAACACAAGTCTTTGAAAAACAAACTAATCTCTTATGATGGGTTTCCAGATTCTTTCAGGCAAACCAAAAAATGCATTAGGCACTAAGGTCTCCATGAAAACATAACAGTCATGACTTTTCAAATGGCTCAACTTCCCTACCTCCATATCAAATTTTTCCCAAAATTCGACGCATAACCCTCAGGCATATTCAATTTCGTTACCCAATCACAAATTTGACGTCTTTCCTCCAAAGTGAATGTGTAACTTTCTTTGGGCTTGAACACCTTACCATTGTTTGCTCTCTGCAAGTATAATTTAGGCCGCCTGCAATATTCTTGTAAGTCCATTCTAGCCTTCGGGTTATCCTTTGTCTTACCTTTAACATCCATCACTGTGTTGAACAAATTGTCAAAATAGTTCTTCTCAATATGCATGACATCAAGGTTGTGACGGAGAAGATTATCCTTCCAATAAGGCCACTCCCAAAATTTACTTTGTTTCATCCAATTATGAGTAACACCGTATCCAGGGAATCTATAAGGTGGAGCTTCAGTAACTTTACTGAAGTTCTGTACCCTCTCCCAAATTTCCTCACCTTAAAGTATCGGAGGTGGGAAATCATATTCCATTTTGTTCTTTATGAATGCATTTTTCATCCTTCTAAACTCATGATCAGGAGGCAAGAATTGACGATGACAAGAATTTCCTCACCTGAAAGTATCGGAGGTGGGAAATCATATTCCATTTTGTTCTTTATGAATGCATTTTTCATCCTTCTAAACTCATGATCAGGAGACAAGAATTGACGATGACAATCAAACCATGATTTCTTTCGGCCATATTTCAAAGTGAACACTTTACTATTTTCCATGCAGTAAGGACAAGCTAGCTTCCCAGCAGTCATCCACCCAGACAACATTCCATACGCAGGAAAATGAAATTCTGCTTGGTTGATATGTCATATGTTTCAACACCATCGTAACACTATCACGACCCCAAACCCGGTCGTGATGGCGCCCAACCCAACGGCTAGGCAAGCCCGACCAAATATGCTCTCAACTCGAGCTTAGAGCTCATAAACCATTTATTTAGAAATCCTTAATAGTGATATAAACCAAATAAGCTGATAGCTATAAAA